>VZSR01001459.1:6848627-6892892 GCA_013398615.1 Brachypodius melanocephalos
CCTGATGTCCCAGTCGGGGTGCAGGGCCGCTCCCGGCGCTTCCCGAGGATCCATCGAGGCGGTGCTGCCCCCTGGCGGCCGCGCTCCTCTCCGTGCGGCTCTTTACCCATTCCCAGCTCCTGGCCGCGCTCGGGAATCTCATCGGGAATCTCATCGGGAATCTCATCCAGCCCCTCATCTATCCTCTCATCCAGCCTCTCATCCAGCCCCTCATCCAGGCCTCTCCCGCCCCGTTCCCCGCGCTCCGCCGAGCGACCCCGATGGAGCCCGGCCCGATGGAGCCCGGCCCGATGGAGCCCGGCCCGATGGAGCCCGGCTTTCCCCTCAGCAGCGCTGCTCTGTGCCTCGCAGCTGTCCGGGGCAATTAGCGCTCGTCATTAATCACGTTAACGCGTCGCTGTGGCAGGGTTCTGCGTTCGGCCCTCCCTGGGAGCGCGGGGCCGTGCCGGCCTTCCCCTCACAGTGCCCGCCGTGTCCTCCAGGTGCCCCCCGGCCCCAGCAATGGGCGGACACAGGGAGAGAACGCGTCTGGCATCCTGGATTTGGTCCCTTAACCCTCGCCCAGAAATGTCTGCATCAGCTCCCGTAGCTCGATCTGAAGGCTTTGAGTGTCAGTAAATCCACCTCGGTGAGTTATTACAACAGCTCATTAACCTCACCTCAAACACTGCACCTTCCAGCTCCCACCTCCTGAGATATTCCCATTGTTTTTTCAGGATGTGTCAGGCCTTTAAAGGCCTTGGCTCTGCCAGTCTTTACTCACAACAAGCAAGGATTACACCAGGTAGGAAGGGACTGTGCAAAACTGAGAGAGGACACAAAGTTATCCATGTAGTACAATCACAGAATCACAGAATGGTTTGGATTTGATGGGACCTTAAAGTCCATCCTATTCCCCAGCCATAGGCAGGAACAGCTTCCACTATCCCAGCTTTCTCCAAGCCCTGTCCAACCTGTCCTTGTACACTTTCAGTGATGCAGGGGCAGCCACAGCTGCTCTGGGCACCCTGTGCCAGGGCCTCAGCACCCTCACAGTAAAGGATTTCTTCCTAGTAACCAGTCTAAACCTCCTCTCTATTAGTTTGAATCCATTCCCCCCTGTCCTGTCTTCAGGACTTCATGCACTTGTAAAAAATGTCCCTCTCCACCTTTCCTGTAGTCTCCCTTCAGGTACTGGAAGGTAGCACAAGACTAAGCTCACATTGCAAGAAAATAAAACTTTTGTTGGGCCTGTTCTCTCTTCCCTTTACCCCCAGAGTTGACATAATCTCTTCTGCTTCCCTACAGGAATCTCTGAGGGATGGAGGTCTTGTCACATCGAGCTCCCCTTGGCAAAGTGAAGTGAGAAGGATCTTTGGACCACACAGAAATCATCCAGACAGGTATCCAAAAAACCACAGGGTCACTGCAGCAGTTGTCAGCCCTCTCAGATCCCAGCAGACTCCCTGCACACCTCATGGGCAATTTTTGAACTATTTTTTTATGACATCACGTCCCTTTTACGACATCAGTCTCTGCTGGCAGCAGCTCAGTCTGACACCCCCAGTCAGGCCTTTCCACAGGAATATTTCAAAATCTCACTTAACAGGAACTGGGGGTGGTGGGGAGGAAAAGAAAACCATGCCAGTGAGAGCTAGAGGAAATAAAGCCCACATCCTCCTGAGGAGAGAGAACTGAACTGCTGTCACACGCACATAACAGGAGGTATCAACCACACCAGCAGCCAGACCATCCACACAGAGACAGACATCCTCTGTGCCATGGGTTTGGAAGGAACTGAGTCTGTCTTCAGCAGCATTTGCAGTTCTCTAGGGTAAATCTGTCCTTGCCACCTCCTTTAAACATGAGAACAAACCTTTTGTCTGTTGTGGGCATGTAAAGATGATGCCCTGGGAGGATATCCTGCAAAACATGCCAAAATCACCCTGATTTTCTAGCCTAGACTTCATTAGTTAGTAGTGCCAGAGTCACAGAAGTGACTTGTGTGGATCATCTGATGAAAAGTCCTTTCAGCTGGACTCTTTTAAAGTGAGAGTCTGTGGCCTGAGCCAGCAGAGCTCAGGTCACACAGAAGCAGAAAGAGCAGTGCACAGGATCAGGAAGCAATTTCAAGCAAGGGACTGAGGGCAAGGAACAGAGGACTGACTGCCAGAAAACCCAAAGTCTCCACAGAGTGAGGAGGAGTTCAAAATCAAAGCTGTTGCTTCCTCTGCTCTCTCAACACAAAGTGAGTTCTTATCTTTCCTCCAGGATAAAGTCCACCAAGACCAAGGCAAGAGGACTGCTCAGAGAGCAAAGTGCAGCTATTCTGACTGTCAGGTGGAGGCAGAATAGACCCTTTTCTCCATACAGCATTATTTATTATTCATCACCACCCCACTAAGAACTGTTCTGCCAAACTCCAGAAAAGGCAGGTATTACCATCAAGGTTTAATTTTAAAGGTTGCACAGACTCACCAATGTGGACAGCCAACACAGGAGATCTCATTACAGCACAGCATTTCAACTCTTTCAATTACCTTTATCAGAAAGAATTTTTCCTTGTGATTATCCATGTTCTTTCAGTCCCTCACTGCAGCTCAAAACCTTCTCCCACCCCCCTGTGCAAGCCCTGCTGAAGAGATGTGCAGGCTTCAGGCACTTAGTTCAAGGGAGAGCAGGAATTCCTCCAACTCTGTTCAAAGAGGACACAGAGCAGAGACAGTGCCCTGCTCCACTCCCAGCTGCCCTCCCAGAAGCAGAGCAGCTCTCATCTAAAGCAGGCAGCACACCAAAAAAAAAACGTGGAGAGAAATGTTTTTGAAGGAAATCTCTTCAGCAGGATGTTTCAGACACAGCAAAAACACATTTTCCCCTACTGCAAACTTTGCCTGCCAGGTAGCAACGCATTAAAGTTGTTGCACAAGTTATCTTGAGCCATAAAACACTGTTTTCTATACCCTGAACTGAGGGAGGAATTTAATTTCTCCCATGGAAGGCAAAGATAACTGACCTTCTATAGAGCAGGTCACTCACCTTCCTTTCCTCTCACCAGGGACCCAGTTGAGCTGGTGGTTATTTTGCAGAGGTCACTCAGAGGAGGGAGGAATGGATGGAAGGGATGGAGGAGGAAAACTCATGTCCACTTGTGCCTCTGGATAATGCACTAGGAGGGCCCAGACTCATTCTGGGTGTGGTGGCCAGCCCAGGCCTCACATGCAAGAAGCAAATAATTCCTAAAGGTGGTTGTTCAAAATTAAGAACAGGAGGCAATCCAAGGAAAATAACATGAAAATTAAAAGAGTCAGCAAATGCATATGGTAAGGAAATGTGGAACTAACTGTTTAGTCAAGAAAAAAGAGTTTATTGGAGACATGTCAACTGCCTCCTTGAAGAAGCTTGCTTTCAAAAAGGCAGGATTTAAAGTGGTTCTCTGTAGCTACTGCAAACAGCATAAAAATAAATTCAGTGTCCTGCAAAGATTAATTGTTGTGTGCATAAAGAGAAATTTTCTGCATCTAAGTAGGGGAAACCAGTGGTGCAAACTGCTCAAAATCTCGTGGAGCCTGGTTGCTGGAGATTTCTTTAAATTGGATGAACACCTGTGGGATGGTCAAGGCTCCCTTCTGCATCCACAGGGTTGGATTACATTTGCTCAGGGTATGTAACAAGACATATCCTTTATGCCCTGGAGTAAAACAAACACTGGGATATAAATGTGAGGTAGTCAGTCACTATTCAGTGTCATCCTCAGCACCCTGAATCAAGTCAGAGGTTACTGGAGGAAAATCCTGGCAGAAAAAACCTGAAAATACCTCCTGCCCATGTTGGGTTTTGCATGTAGGCAGAGTCAGGCAGTGTTGTATTTAGATATCTCTCTGGTAGTTCTCAGGGTCCTCATGCAACCAAATTTGGTTCTTTTTGATTCTACTGCATTAGGATATTTTATTCTCTTGTTATTCCCCAAAACACCTCACTCACAGTTAAACCATCTCCACTTGTGCTTCCCTGAGCTGTATCAGGCTCTGACAGAAACAGGGCCTGTCCATTTCTCTGTCACCAATGTCACCTGGTCCCTGCTTTTGTTTCAATTCCTGAAACACTCCAGGAGGAAAGCACAGAACAGCCAGTTCTGCCTTTAGAACACAAGCATGTTTTATGAGCCCTAGATGCACGTTGGCTGATGAAGGATCCCAACTGTCTGGGTATATGGGATAATTGTTCCACTTGGGACTCATTAGCTAATTATTTAAAGATTCTAAGGAAAAGCATTTCATAAATAGAGCACTAAATTTCCAGAAGTGTAATTACAGGCTGAACACACATTTTTTTAGCACCTGTGTTATCCACTACATAAGCCAATAGCAAAGTGCTGTGCTGTGCTGTCCCTGCTCTCTGGCAGACTTGGGACAGGATAACTAACAAGAAATTGAAAGGGAGCATTTTTGGTATCCCCATTCTGATAACAAAAACCAACACAGTCATATTGGGGTGGTTTAAAATTCTGCCCTTAACACACAGAATCTCAATAATCAAGGATAAAACTTGCACAGGGTGAGGGAAGCACAGACCAAACAGCCAGAACCAGATTCTTAATCTGGTTTTGTCACTTGACTTTGATGCTATGGGATCAGCTTCTTATTCAATGTTAGAAAATAGTGTTTGCTTATCAGTAATTTCCTCAAGTTACTCTGGAAAAACATTGTTCTACTGAGCAGGAGAATTCCAGAATAGGATTTCTAACCCACCAGTTCAGGAATTGTTGCTCAGAAGTAGAAAGTGTCACATCACAGACTGACAAAATGAGGGAATTGTGTGGCATGGAGACTTGGACTTGTGTCAATAAACAACTGCATTTAAAGAAGAACCCAGTCTTGTTGAATCTGGATTCTCATTAACTGACCAAAAGCATATTTAGAACCAATCTCAGAGTTGTGGGGTTTTTTCTATGCTGGGTGGGAACCCTGCCCATCACACCCAGTGCACCCACACTGTCTGTTCATGCATGGGTTCTACATCCCTCCAGCAGGTCCTGCCTTTCTCCTGGTAACCAGAAAAATTCCAAATCCCAACATGAGTACACAAAGCAACACTCTCAGCTATTTTCATTTCCAGATGCACCAGGAACTGCATTCTCTTATTGCAAGAAAATTTCGCAAGAAAATTTCACACGAAAGTCCCGTAAATTTTGCTCCTTGTTTCCAGAAGGAATTTCCTCCATCCTTTCCTCCCTTTCCTCTTCCTGCCCAAACCTTCATGCCCTCTTCCCTGTAAATCTCAACCCTCTGTGTTTCTCGCTTTCACAGCCCCTCTCCCTGCCTCCTCTGGGAAGTTCTCCTGCTTGGCAGCAGCCCATGTGTGAATCCCCAAAAAAAAGGCTGAGAGGCAGAGGAAGAGACACCCCTGATGTACCTATTGATCAGTCATGGAAAATGTCTCCCATGGCAGGTTAATCATCTGCTGGATGCTGTTTTCATCCCTTCACACGCTCAAGGAAGCCACACAGAGCTCTGGGTACTGTTGCAGTGGAAAAGAAGCAAACCTCTAAAGGTCCCAGACATCTTCCTGTCACTGCACTGCCAGGGGAGGAGAGCAGCAGCCACAAAAAGCTGATACCTGCTCTGCAGAAACAGTGAGAGGGGTTAATGTGGTATTTCCTTCTCAAGTACCTGGATTGTGAGCGGGTCCTCCTTCAGCACCTGTCACAGCTGAGGGAACACGTTTCCATGCAGGAGCTCAGCCAGGGACTCTGGCTTTGAGTGAGTAACACCATGTGTCCTCCTCATGGCTAATGCTAGAAACTTTCTTTTTATATGGGTTTTTACGGGTTCTGTCTGCCTCTCTCTCTCTCTTTTAATTTTTTAAATTTTTTTTTAATAATAATAATCTTCCTTTGCACAAAGCTCAGAGAAACCTGAACATCAGCTTTTCAGTTCCCAATCTGCCTAGGATGGGTTTTTCTTTTCCTGTTCTTCATTCATGCAAAAGCATGATCAGGTAACCATGTGCATGATGGGAAGAGCAAGGGGGAGGGTGAGTGGTGTAATTTTGATTATGGTTTGAAATGCTCAGGGTTGGAAATGAAGTATGAGATTCCCCCCACTTCCCCTGCTTCTCTTGAAGGCAATT
The DNA here is from genome assembly GCA_013398615.1 of Brachypodius melanocephalos. Lineage (NCBI taxonomy): Eukaryota > Metazoa > Chordata > Aves > Passeriformes > Pycnonotidae > Brachypodius > Brachypodius melanocephalos. The sequence continues at coordinate 6,854,736 of VZSR01001459.1, forward strand.
ATGATTGCCTTAAAGATGTGAGATCTGTTGAAAGAAACAAATCGTTGATTGTTTATTTTCAGGGTAGACAACAATCAGCTTTTAATCAGCTTCTCATCACCGCTAGAGAGCTATTAACTCGCTTAAAAATAATTAGAAAACAGAAAAGAAAAATCTTCTCCAATTATTTTCATCCAGGAAACTGAGATTTTATGGGGAAAAACAAAAACAAAAAACACTAACTCAAGATTCACAGGAAAAAAAAGTTAATGTGGTGACACATTAAGTACTGTCTTTTAGCAATGACATATTGTTTGGCAGAAGTTGGATTGTGCTTCCTGAGTTTGTATAAGGTTATGGATGTTGGCACCTGAATAAGAAGTATTTTCAGTCACCTTGGGCGGACACTCAGATATTTCTGCTGAACATTTTTGTTTAAGGAAATGGACTGCATGAGTCTTCCATTTCTCTGATTTCTGACTGTTCACAGAACCCTGGCTTTCCGATTCCCACAGCACACATTCTCTCCATTTTTGAGTAAATAGTCTGTGAATTGCTGTCCTGGGGAAACAGTACTCAAACTTAACTACAATAAAGAGAGCAACCTCCAAATTTCAATTATATTGGAATTAGGAGCAGGTACGAAACATCTCAGGTATCACCTTTTGTGATTTCTGATGGGCAACTGAATAGTCTTTTCAGCTCGTGAACAACTTTCCAGAAGCTTTCCCTACCAAAAATGCCATGAAAATACCCCCTCAATGTGCCCCATTTACTACTACCCCACAGAGTTTCAGTAGTACACTGCTTGTAACTCAAATGTAACTCAATAAAATCAACCACGAGCATTTTGAAGGCTCCTGAGACAGCTGCTGCTGTCCTGCTCAGCAGGTGTTTGCCTTTCAGGTGGTGGCCAGGCAATATCCTGGCTGTTCCTGAGGTGCAGTTACACAACAAGGAGCCTTTTTTGGTGGGAGACTGGGGCACAGGCAGGTTTTGTCACTGTCACATTGCAGGGAACCTGCCCTCCAGAAAGGTAATGGACTGCAAACCCCTTATGGACTCTAAGAGACAGCTCTCTAAAGAGTGTGTGAGTGCTCAGCTAATTAAGCTGTCCCCTACCAGGACCCCAGTGACTGTATCTCTTAATTTTATTTCCTTTTTGCCCATTGGAGATGAACTGTGATGTCTTTAAGAAAGGATTCTTCCTGTCCATCGATCAGTGCTGTACCCATTTGACCTACTAGTGCCTCTTTAAAGACTGATGGGCTGGAACACAAAAGGGGAACTCTCTCAGTTTAACTGTTCCCACCTGAGTTTCCTGCAGTGTGAGATACATTTTTAAAGAGGCCCATGGAGTGGTTGCCCCATTGGTTCAAATTCCAAGATTATTGCACACAACATTTCCATGGCCTGGCAAGAGACAAAACAGCAAAGACAGTCACAGCACTGGTTTACATCAGAAACTGCTTTCATTAAAAATGTGCTACGTCTCAGGACCAGAGCAGGAATTTAAGTCTTCTGCTTTGGTACTGGTTACTAACTAAATGAGAAACAGCAACATTAATTTAAAGAAAAATATGGGAAAAATTACTTGCTGGACTTATATTTTTTCCCCTCACCAACTGAGACCCCTCCTTGCAAATGACAAATGTCTTGGCTAAGATTAACGAGAGAGACTGCAGGCAGCCAAATCTTCCCACACCAGAGGGTACCACCACATTTAAAAAGGAAGATACACATTTTTAATCTAGAGCTGTGCCTTGCACTGGGCAAACCCCACATGTTTTCACATAGCTATGTACTGCCAATTTAGTCTAATAGATCATTTTTAAACCATGGATGAAATCCTGTCCACCTCTATCCTCCCGTAAAGTTGACAGACAAAGCTGGCAGAAAGAATTCACTTCTCTGCTCACAGAAATTGTTTGGTGAGCCAAATCCAAAGGACATTTTCCAGAGAGTGCAACCACCCTTATTTTACCTTCCTGGTCCTTTATTTTCTAGGCTGGTGGCTTTGGGCAAATAGAATAGCTACTTGGGTATTTGTTTGTTCAGCTTCATTCAGATTGTATGCTTTTGAGGAGTACTTGTGAGTATAAAGTGTCTTGTAGCAGCTGTGTGTCAGAAAGACAGAAGAACCCACTTGGAACACTGATATTGCTGCATAAACCAGAATAAATGGCCAGTGGAGGGTATGGTTTATCATTTTAAATTATTTTTGCTCTCCAGCCAAAGACAGTTGGTTTCTTAAACCATAATTTTATCCTTTCTAATTTGACTTCTGAATTGTACCAGAATTCTTAATTATTTTGCTGCTTGCAATAGCATCATCCAATTTATCACCTGAGAACAGCAGCATAGCATAAATAATCTACTGCCTTTTTAACCTGAAGGTCTCAGCATTTAGTCTTCAAGAATATGAAAAATTTCTAATTTAATAATGGAATGTTCCTGTGACGGTCACCCTAACTGGAAAGAATTGCTTTCTGAAGTTTCCTGTTCTCCACTCAGGAGAAGTCAGCAGAGATCTCTGAACACAGAGCTCAAGCCCAGCTTGAGCTCCATTCCAACAGTCTGGGTAAATTTCAATGATCTTGCAAAAGGAACAGGATTTAAAAAAAGAAAATCTCTAAGAAAGATCTGCTGAGCACTATGTAATAAAAATACAGACAATTAATTTTCCGTGGCTCTTATTTACATGTTTGATTCTGAAAGTCTTGTTCTGGATAAGAAACACTGACTCCCATCCATTGCTCCTAATGGAGCAAGACCCACAGCATGGCACAGTGTTTGTTACTCATCTCAGAGACATAAATATTATGTTTAACCAAGAACTGAAGTACGATTAAATTAATAAAACAAGGTAACACAAAGTAAAGCCTGAAGCACCAGAGTATCCCCAGCACTCTGTAGTTTGGCAGGGCATTGCTGGGTGGAGCAGAAACAGTAAAATTTGCTGCCCAGGTCTCATTTTACTGTCAAACGATCCTGTGGGAGCTCTGCAGAGATATCCTGCTCAAATCTTGTCCTGTCTGCCCAGCAATGCCTTACCCAGAGGTCCTATAAAGCCTCCCCAACCCCTTCCCATTACAGGCATGACCCACCTAAAGCTGGCCCTTTTTTCCCAGCACCCAGCTGAGTCACTTCACACAGGACAGCCCTGAGTTACAAAAGGCAAAATCTGCAGATCTGTGTTGAAGCATCTCTGTCCTACCCTAGAAACAAAACAAAGACATTTTGAAAAGACAGGAATAACTAAACTCCAGCCCAGCCACTGGACAATGCATTTGCCACAGAAAGGCAGTGACCCAAGGGCCTGAGGCAGAAGCTCAGCCATGCTTGGCAAATGATGCATTTGTAGCTGCACTGAGATTTGAGATTCGAGCTTGAAAACCAGCAGGACTCATGAGTCCCTTAGAATCAAAGCATGAGGGCTGTGAAAGCCTTACTCCAGGTGCAATGCCGTACACATCATCATTCCCACCAGAGGATCCCCCCGTGGGGCTCGTGTGGGTGCCTGCTCCATTAATGTGAGCCTGAAAAACCCCCTGAATGTGAGACACAGAGGAGCCCTTCCAGCACCAGGCTGTTTGTCTCCTCTTTTAATAACATCAGCTGCCACATCTTAATAGAACAGCTCCTCCTCCCAGCCCCTCCTCTGCCCTGTGTACCCTGATGATGCCTCCTCTATGTTAAAAGGAAAGACGGAGGCCCCGAGACGTCCCTTTTTTTTTTTTTTTTTTTTTTTTTTTTTTTTTTTTTTTTTTTTTTTTTTATCATGTATAATTTGTAAAGCTAAAGTCAAAAAATAGCAGGCAATTTAGGCTGGAATTTTGCCAGCTGGGATATTCATAGCACATGTGATCAAACAGCAGAATTTGCCAGTCACTGGGAAAACAATCAGGCTGTGTAACCTGACTTCACCGCCGAGGATGGAGCCTGTAAACATCACTATCGATCAGGGCAGAACTATTTTCATCAGGCTGCACTGCTCTGGACATTAAACATCTGCAGAGTCAACACCTACACAGCTGAAGTTAGGGCAGAGAGCTCCGAGAATTTAACGTTCCTGAGACACGGGCGATTTCCAAAAGGATTAGCAGCCCAAGACACTATGAAGTTACACTGAAAATTGAAGAAGAAGATATCATAAATGGATTTTATGTAAAACTCGGGGTTATGGTGCAGCTTATTGACATATACAACAAATTAAAACAGCTAATTCATCTTACTACCTTCCACTGATAATTTTTTAATTAAGTTACTTATCTTTATCTACATATTTAAGAATGTAGGTCTTTCATTATTCATCTCTTAAAGAAAATCAATGTTGTCCTGATTTGCTACAGCTCAAACAAGGGAACAGTATTATCTATGCTAGGACTGACTAATAGAAAAAAAAAATTCATTAACTTTATTAACAAGCCCTAAGAAAATGCTATTAAGCACATTTTCATACTCCTAAAAGTCTGAATTATGAACCAAAATATTAATAGTGTTCAGTATGACTAAAATAGAGACTGTGATTTTTTAATGCTTATAAATAAAAAAAAGTTAGAAAATTATTAAAATAGTCTAATCAAACATTTTAGAAAGTTCAGCCCTAATTCTGGATTACATTCTAGAAACCACTAGCAAAAAAAATTATATTCTGGTTTTTTATTATTTATTAATTATTATTCTGCATTTTATTTATTACTGAGACTGGAAGCTCATCTGTAGCACTGGTTAGATGTGAGTGTCTAAGTGCCTATCCACTGCACAGTTTTGAAATATTTGCACATCAAAACAGACTCTGGTTTTACACTTGGGATTCTAAAGCTTTATAAAAGATGCCGTGAAAAGAGTAAACTTTGAATCTCAATTTCTGGAGGAAACAGACTTTTTCTAGTCATCTAGAGTGTCCTTTTCCTCTCAAGGTGACCTTAAGTTTCAGATTTGTGAAATGGTTTCCTCTTGTGTTCAATCCTACTGTGTAACAAGTTTTAAAAATGACTATTTATCTTCTTTAATATATTAGCCATATACAGCAGGAGAAGCCTCTGTGGGAATTTTTGCTATCAGGTTTGCTCGAGCCTAAGTCAATGCTGATTTACAAAACATAACTTACCCTTAGTAACAAACAATCATGGATATATTTATTGGAATAACATCTTCCCATTCTCCTCCAGCAGCATGTTTGGTTTATCAGTTCCAGAGCTGCAGATTGGGGGATATTTACAGTGACCAAGGCAATTTGAAAGCAATGCTTTTATGTTGCCCATCTTATTACAATTTTACAAGCCTGAATCACTGGCATTTGGCAAAACAAATAGATCTGATGGTTCTGAAAAATGTTAATGAAATGCAGATTAGCCAGGCAGGTATAAGTTATATTTATGTCAGAGAAGTGAGAATTGGTGCATTGCTCAGAAGCTGCCCGTTGCAAAAGTGAAATTTAATGAAGTTTGAATTTTTTTTAGATTTTGCCTTGCTAATCATGACCTCGGCTGCCTGCACCATGTAATGACAATAATGAATAAACATGCTGTGCTTATGAAGAACTAGAACCTAACAAGCTGATCAATTGTTAATTCTATAAAGTGACTAAAACGTGTCTCCACTATCAATAAGTAAATCAGCTTCTATTTGCAGTACTAATGCACCTTGTACATATCCTCCAGCTATCCTGCCCTTCTCTGTAATAATGTAATTATCAGTTTGGTCATATTTAAGTACAACCTGAATGAGATTTGATATTATTTTTGTCTTGAGGGTGGAAAAATAGGAGGAAAAATTGTTTGGGTATTTAAAGAGACACAGTACATTTATTTGGAGGATGCAGATTTTCCACTTGCCCTCCAATTAGTTATACAAAATTATTCATTTGAAAGCCAATTATTTTAGAGCATTATTCTTAAATCATACAGGCTGTTATTAGACAGACATTCCAGAGAAGAAGGCCTTTTTATTATTAAAGCCCTTTTGCTCTAAGCCTCTGTAACAAAGACTTTAAACAAAAGACAACAGTGCTCATTAACTGTAACAGAAGATGTTTCTTCTGTAGGGAAAAAAACTAAAATAAGACTAATTTGGCTTTATTCAGGCTTTATTTTTCCTCTTACAAGAGGAAAACACAGAAGGTAGATCAGATCTTTAGCCTTAACACAATTATGTATATTCCAAATATGCTAATTGTGAAGAGTTGCCTGTCTCCACTACATTTCCAAGCAAGATTTAGCAGTGATAGTTTATCCATTGCTGAAGAACATGCTCAAGAAAAATGATGTTTAACACATGCAAAACCCAGGAGTTTTGCTTGAATTATCTGTTTTCCTTCTCATTCCTGGAGCTATCTGCAAAGACACTGGGAGGAAGCAGCTCCCTGTTCATCCACCAAAAACCACCACCTATCTGAGTCTGGGGTGCAACCAGTGAGGAAACCTCACCTGGAGCATTTCACAGGTGAGTGATACATACTGGAGGGTAATTAATTGTATTTAAAGTGGCTGCACTAATTGTATGTGAAGTGGCTGCCCGTTATTCAGAGTTATAAACCATAACTATTCTTCATGTTTACAGCTTCTGTGACTGTCCTTCTATTGCTAAACTGAAATATATGTCACAAAACCACACTAGAAACATTGCAAAGAGAAAATGTTCTGGAGGGAAATGTTCTTAAGTGTGTGGATAAGCTCAATATACCAATTAATTTCTAACACTTAACCAAGTGTCATTTCTCAGGTGGAAGGTTACACTCATTTTGCCAGAAGCTGTCCCACTTCACCCTAGATCCATCTCTCCATGACAAATTGGTGTAGAAAAGGAGGGATAGTTCTTTTTACCTGCTACTCTCTTAAATTAGGATGATCAGCACAAGTTTTTAAAAACCTGGTCTAACAAAGTTTTGTTCTTTCAATGGTCCCTGAACAGAAACAAATCTATTATTAAACAGAAGCAGAATTAATCATTTCAGCAGCACGCCAAAAATAGAGGGGTGGTTTAGTACTAAAATAATTCTTTTGCTTTTTCCTCCTTCAGCCCTGGTTAAGCCCATACACCACATAACTGGCAGGTATTTCCTGCCAGTTAAACTCTTACTGCAGCAGTACTTTGCAGTTAAATAACCCAATTTCAATTACTCTGTGATGTGCTTCCAAACAATGGCCATTAACTCAGAGGCACTGTTTAACTGAGTAATGTGACAGGAACACACACACATGACAATCTCTCTGTATTCCACAAAACAACTACTCCTTTTTGAGACTCAGTGGCCTGTTTTATGTGCAGGTCCACTCACTGCTGGAGACCCGTGTTTGGGGAAATTTTCACAGCACTTGACTTCTCACCATGGTGCTTCAGAGCCACTGAACTGGCATTGCCCAGCACAAACAGTGACACAGCCACCAGGAGCCCAGCAGACAGCCAGGATCAGGCTTTCACACCTGCCTGGATCCATCAGGGGGCAATTCCAGTTGTATTCCAGTTGTCCTCGGAGAGGAAGCTACGCCCCAGAGCAGCCACGCCACCTTCTGTTATTAAGATTATGAAGATTTCCTTCACACTCTCTTATTTTTTCTATTAAAAATAAAGCAAGAGGGTATCCTGAGTACAGCCCTGGCTTTGCCACAGACCTTGGCACTGGCTAGAGGAGGAGATAACAGTGGAGGGGAAGGGATGAGCCCTCCTTCCTCCCCAGGAACCCTGTCTGTTGAGCATTTGCCAGGAAATTGGAAGGAAACCAGCAAGGGAACATGGGCTTCCCAAATGCTCAGTGAAGGGACCATCACCACCAACCAGAGCATCTCTATTTTCTTTTCTGAATTATCCTAGAATTGTGGAATGGTCTGGGCTGAAAGGGACCTTAGAGTTCCAAACCTCATCCCAGCATGGGCAGGGACACCTTCCACCAGGGTCCTCCAAGCCCCATCCAGCCTGAACACTTCCAGGGATGGAGCAGCCACAGCTTCTCTGGGCAACCTGTGCCAGGGCCTCACCAGCCTTACTGGGAAGAATTTCTTATCAATAGTCAAACTAAACCTGTTCTCTTTCAGTTTAAAGCCATTCTCCTTTTTCCTGTCACTACAAGCCCTTGTAAGTTATAGGCAACAGAGTCCCAAATACTAATTTAAGTAAGGCTTATTCACCCCTCCCACTTGTGTCATAGAATCATACTTCCATTAAAGAACTCAACCATACCTTTAATAGTTTAAACATAACAAGAAGTTTCATTTAGGAGTCCAAGCTAAGTTAATTTTGCCAGGAAATTGTAATATGGATTCATTACATTAAATTCTGAAACGTGGCATTTCTCTTCCTGTCTCCAGCATTATTAGCATCTTACAGTGGCTTGAATTAAAAAAGAAACATTTATTTTATCACCCTGATATCAGCCCGCTGCAATATAACATTTTTGAAACAGGGAAATATCACAGCTTGGCAACATAAATTCAACACTGCAACAAGATAAATCCTTCCCATTAATGTAAACCGCTGTAGTCCCCAATATATCTGCATCTGCAACACACTTGTGTGTGCTGATCAGACTATCATAAACACACATAACTCTCAGTGAATGATGGGAGCAGCAAGAAAATCCCAGGGTAACTGCTCTCCAGACTAAAGCAGCCACAGCCTGGTCCTTCAAACAGATTCACTCGTGCAGGGATGTTCCTGCTTGTATTCAACAGCGTAAAATACCATCATCCTCAGCACTGAAACACATGTAACACAGCAAAGGACATCGAGGCACAGCCACTCCTTAATTACACATGCACAGAATGGATGCTGGAAGCTTTATTAACTTGCAATACATATAAATCCCAGAGATGCACAAAGGAGAGAGGTTGGGTACCCTGTCAATTAAGAATTTCTGGATTTCTCACTGAATACTTAAGGTGACAACGAATTGACATGGGAAAAAAAAAAAAAAGCTCATTTAATTTTGTTGAAAAGAAAAATCACTTAGTGCTTCCTACAACAACTCAATTTCCACCTTTTTCCCCTTTACACTGAGATCAACACTCTGAAACTTGCGCCAAATGGGAATTTGGCACACAGTTTAGGAAATGCAAACACATGAATTAATAACCTGAATTATGCAAATACGAACCTGAAATTTGCAATTTGTTTTAAAAAGCTGAAAGGGCTGCTCTTAATTGGTTTATCCATGTCTAGGCATTACTCAAATGATTCTGGTTTAGCAGTTAGCAGCCTCTTGCAGGCTCAGAAAAAAATGCTTTAAGAGCTAAAGCACTGAGTTCTGCTCTCTCCTCTATAAGGAAAGGGTTTGCTGCTTCCAGAACCAGAAAGTCCAAGCTGATTCCATGTTCTTCAGCTCAAAGGGATGTAGCATGTCACTGAATCATGCTTGGCAAGAGGCTGGAGAGGAAAAAAGAGGCGAGAGCTCTGCACTGAGGGTTGGGGAGTAAGTTCTTTAACCATCTTTTACCATCCTGTAACACCAAGGGTGAGATTGCTGCCCCTTAATTTATTTATCCTTGTTATACCTCACAGCACATGTAGCACAACTGCTGTGGAACGAGGGAGAAAACTTGTACTGGTGCTGTGCAGAAGGAAATATCCTTCTAGGAGAAAGAGTTGACCCCACCAGAGTTTTTATTCACTGTAAAGTGTAACTGAAATTGAAACACCACAGAAAGGGGAATAAAAACAACGGGTCACCTTTGGAGTCACAGAGATACCCAAGTGCTACTTTCCCTCACTTGAGCTTTACTCTGGCACGGTTGTATTGAGTTTGTGAAAATCAGCCTTTCAGCTCACAGCCTTTTCAAAATAACTGCTGGAAAATATAAAATAGAGCAAAATTGGTGAAATCCGCAGCCCTTTGTTCCTCCTTACGAGCCTCTTCAGAATAGCAAAGAGGCTTCGGTGGCACAGCCCGACAGAAATCCCCGTCCTTGCAGGCACTTAGGATGCTCTGGCACTGCAAAGCAGCTCAGCTCAGCTGCCTGACCCCGGGTGAGAGTGTGCTGTGATCTCCTGATCTGCAGGGCTGGCTCCGGCTTCAAAGCAACCGCCTGCCCGATGGTTATCACCTTTTCAAAAGGGAAAAGAGATGCTGAAGGAGTTCTACTAGACCTTGAGAAAAGGAGTCCCAGGGCCATAAACTCTGAGAGAGAGAGACAAGGAAAATCCAATACCTCGGATGAAAAGTGTTTGTGTAGGAGAGATCTTTATTCTGAGTGTGCTTCCAAAATCCAGGACAGAACATTATGCTCAAAGTTTTTCCTCCAGAGGCTGGAATGAGGCTTAGGACTCAAAGGTATCTTGCTGCTCCATATTCATATGGACAGTGAGTTTAAAAGAATAAAAAATTGGTCTTAGAGAGTTATAAAATATTGGTAGTCCAAAGAAAACAAATTTTGGCACTCACAAATTCAAATTTAGTTCTAAAGAGCTCTTTACATTGGCATTTTTTTTGAATGGCCAACCAAGGTAGGTGGAATTACAAAACCACAATAATTTCAAGATGTCATAAGAAACTTTATTTTACACAAGACTGAGAATTAATTGCTTTCCATCAACTATTTTACTATTTACTTCTCCATGTACAATTTTTCCTGTCACTGGAGGAGTACTGGCCAAATTCTGCCCTTTTCACTCTCAGCCCAGTCCTTAATTGGGAAGCTTTGCCTGAGAGAGGACAGCAGGTGCTGGCCTTCAATTAATAAAAGATTGGCATGGGGAGATCAGGGGCTGCTCCCAAGTACCACCAACCAGTTGCCAATTCAGATCCAATCCAGGGCAGTCACATCTGGAAGGCAACACCAGCTAACACCTGCACCTGAGCCGTGTGACCAGGAGAACTGGTGGGCTCTTAGCAATTTATATAAAACTCAGGGAAGTCAAGGTGAATTTTTTTAATGCAATTTAAATAATATTCCACAATCACCAAAGCTGGAGCAGCTTTCTAAACAGCTGAGGAAAAGGGCCATGGAATAAGTGGCATAAACCCAGACAATCTCTGCACCCTGGAAAGGCAGAAAGGTCTTCAGTATTGGACTAAAATCTATCACCAAGGCTCTTGTTTCCTTTTGCCTGTGTTTTTCTTCAATAATTGGGAGATTTTGTTATTCAGACTACATCAAACCTGTACCTTCCACAAGCACTGAAGTCACTCAGACCAATACATCAAACATCAATATGAAACTAGAAGGGAAAAAAAAAAAAAAAAAGAAATCTGCTACAGCATCATCTAAACATAAGACACTAAGTAATAGCATTTTAAAAAAAATCTATTTCACACAGATGAAAATCATTACAGTTCTCTAGAGACCCTCTCTCTCTCTCTGCAGCTCCCCATATCATTTCCTAGCTGGTAAAAATGTGCCACAGGATATCAAAAGACGGTTACGTTCTTCTAATTTTAATATTCCTCTAATCCAATAATGGCTTGTTTACCGCTTTCTAATTTAAAGGTAATTCATTAGATGTATCCTGTCACGTCTTATTGGCAATGAAGGCATAAGGATCTTACACAGAGCTCTGAGGCATGTCAGTCATGTTGCTGATTTTCTGTGTGGGTCCCCCAATGCAAAGGGCTATCGATGCAATGCCACTAGGAAGGAACTCTGTGTGTGTACCTACATACAAATCACAACGAAAAACATTAAGAGACTTCAGGGATGAAGTCTGGACCCCAAAAAATTATGTTTTAGCATTGAGAATTCTAGCAAACAGAAATATAAGTGATTTGAGTGCAAATATTTGTGGTAGTTACAAAAAAGGGTCTTGCACAGCCTGTGGGGAAGCCCCTGCTTGACCTGCAGGGGAATTGGATGAGTCTGCAGCAAAGGATGAAGGTTAAGGAAACACTGGACAGAAGAGGCAGCCTGAACTCCAGAATGAACATTTCAGGAGCCAGACCATGCCAGGCAACATCTGCTGTGATTCTCCAAAAGCTACCCTGAGTTTTTGAGTAACCCCAGGCAAAGTGACAGGAACTGAGGCCAAGGGCTTCTGACCTGCTGGACCTTGGCAGCAGGGAGGCACCGAGGGGAGTGTGAGAGCACAGCAGGATCCATTGGCTCTGCAGGGCAAGGCACTCTGCTGCCTCACCAGCCACTGCAGCATCCACCCGGCTGCACAGGGTCCTTCCTCACTCCCCTGGCACCGGGTCTGTGCCCACCTCTAGGGGAGCAGCTCTTCTCAGAGCAATCAGGCAAAGGAAGGCAATTTACCACAGGTGAAAGCCCTGTGTGCTCAAACACGCTGCCACGAGGGCTGGGAACTCTTGGGCTGTTTCCACTCTGCCAGCAGCCAGCTCTGCCACATCAGCTCTCTCTGTGCCAGGGCACTGACATGCCCATTTTCAATAATTTCTTCCCAAGAAGTGAAACCTTTAACCAACCAGACCAAGCACACACGTGTGGCTGCCTCATGAATTGTGACTGTGTCAGAGGAGGACACAAGGCTGACAAGCACAGCGGCGCCGTGCTAGGAAGGCACGAACCGGCCTTATTCCCCAGGAGCACGGCAGGATCACCGGTTTGGAAGAGAGTTTGGGTCAGTACGTGTCCAAACCCATCCCCTCATTGGCTGTCGGTGATGTCATGCCCGTGCATTAATCCCCGGTGACTGCAGGTTTAACATCAGGTTTAACATCGCTCCTATCACCCCATCCTCTGCTAACGACAGTGACCAAGAGCCTTGAGGAAATAATTACTCGAGCAGGGAACAAAGCAACTTGTTGAAACAGGCAAAGTCGCATCTCTTAAGTGATTAATTCCAGCTTTTCTTTTGTCAAAGTGAAGTTGCTGGGGTCGGGAGATGACACGTGCCTCGCTGAAAGGAGTGGGTATTGTTAGAGCTCTATTTTAAAGAAAGTAAATCCTCCCACTCAAAAAGGTGAAAGTGCCAGCGGTGGGAAACCAACTGCTCTGGGAAATAAAAGTATTTCAGGAGCTATAAAATCTGTAGCTGAAATTATAAACACTTTTTCAAAGAAAAAGAAGAAGAAGAAGAAAGAGTGACATTTAAAGAGCAAGCTTGACCCTTTGCTAGCGGCACTCTCAATCACTGGAGGAACGGGGACAGTAAATGAATTTCGCGCGCACACTGCAGAGCGGAGAGAGATTTAACTCCAGGACCAACACTTGGAGAGCTCCGGACAGACACACAGCCTGCACACACTCTCCCCGAGCCTGCCCAGCCCCAGGGCTCCCTGCAGCCGCTCTGGGAAGGGCGAATCCCACAGGCACTGCCGGCACAGGGAGTGCCCAGTGTGGGGATCCCGCTGCCCCCGTGGCCTCTTGGGGAACAGATAATTCACTGTTAGCCACCATACCCGCGCTAATTGAGCTCCGAAACACAAGTTACGTCGTAGCTGAAGCGATGCTTCTCTCCCAGCTGCCTCTCCCCGGCTCTCATCACTCACCCCCCGTCCGCGACGCTCCCGAAGGGGATCCTCAGCTCCGGCCCGGCCCGGCAGCTCCCCGAGGGGATCCCCAGCTCCGGCCCGGCCCGGCCCGCACCTCCTGGTATCGAGCAGCAGTCCGGGCAGCCCGAGCCTCCCCGGCCGCAGCCCAGCCCGGCCCCGCCGTGCCCCGCTCTCACCTGGCCGCCGTGTCGCCCTGCGGAGGCAGGAGCAGCGTGCAGGGAACGGGGAATCACCCACGGGGGAGCGGGGACAGCACCCGCGTTCGGGCTGCCGGGAGGATGATCCGCACAGCTCCCGCACGTAGCGGTGCAGCGCCCAAAGTGGCTTCGGAACTCCCCTCCCACTCCTCCTTCTCCTCCTCCTCAGAGCCTGGGGAGGAAGCACGGTGTTACGGCGTCTCTGCCACCTCGGCGAAGCATCCTCCCTTGGCTCTCGCCGGTCCCTGACCCCACGGAGCAGAGCCGGAGCTGCTCGGAGCCCTCTCCTCCCTCCCTCCCTTCCTCCGCCCCGGGCAGCCGGGGTGCTGCCGCCGGGGAAGATCGCGCTGCCTTCCGGAGGCAGAGCCTTCGCCCAACCCGGGATTTTAATCGCTTGACGGGGTAGTCCTGACCTTATTTCAGCATCCGAGCGGTGGCTGCTCAGCCGGGGGAAGACACGGGAGATGTTCGCCAGCTCGCAGCCGGGCCGGAGTTCGCAGCATCTTTCGGAAACAGCCGCAACTTGAGAAGGGAGCGGGGGCTCGGGCCGTGACCTCCCCACCCCTCTCACCACCGCACGTCCACAGTCCTGCGGGTTATCAATAAATCATCATCTTCACGGATTTGGTTTAAATGTTCCAAGTGAGAGCTGGTGTTTCCCTGGCTACAAAGTCGGGCTCACTTTGCCTTTCCAGCAGCCACCGGGAAACGGAGTCTCCTTCTTGCTCTGCCACTGACTCTGTCAGTGAGACAGAGAAGAACCTTCATCCCCCGACTTTTACACCCTCAGATTCTCCCGTAGCTCTGCTGCTCACCTAAACAGTGACGTCCAAATAAATGCTTCGGTGGCTGCCAGGCATTTAAATATGCGTGGAACCGAGACTCATTTCTGTGAGAGAGGGCAGTGTCTCACCGCAGGTAACCACAGGGCTCAGTGCAACAGTAGGTTGAGCTCGGCTGTATTACCTAAACCCTGTCGTGATACAAATCATCATCCTCCTGGACAAACATTCCTTAAATGGGAAGAATCGCTGTAAAAAATGCCTGGCTGGCTACTTTTATCACAGGAAAACACTCACTGGCTGCTGTTGTGGAATTGCAAATTGCCTTTCAAGTTGTCTTTGTGCAAGTTCTCTGGCGCACGTGTGAAAAACAGTAAAAAAATCTCAGCAGCTTCCACACCACCATTCATAGCAAATTAATAATCCAGAAGCAGACTCTCATATCATGGATAAATTCACTTAACCTGAAAGAAAGGATCCAAATCCCAGCCTTAGCTCTCCCTCATCCCATGTTAGCACAACACAGCCATGCTCATTTAATCAGCAGGAGTTGCAATATAGTTAAAATAGGAGGGAACAAACCCACATTTCTCCATCTCATTCCTTACCTGAGGAGCTGCTACCTTCTTGTCTACTCTTCCTGACACTTAACACCCCTCCAGACCTCTAGCCAGCCTAGAAAAGGCAAGAGAGAAAAGGCAGAAGCAGGAAGGAGCTCCAAGGTTGTATAAAGAAATGTGAGAAGTAGACATGGGTAAAAGGGAGGGAACTGGATGTACTGATGGGAAATGGAAAGATTTAGAGGACAGGAGACACAAATTAGCAGGAAGAAAGGTCTCATCTTGCTGTCTGGGGTACAGTTTGTTGAAAGTAGGCTGGTCAGGACATCAGACAGGGATTATGCAGGATCAACAATCCCCTGATATGTGTGGATGGAGCAGTTTACCAGCTGTGGGTGCCTTTACTGGGCTGCTGAGCCAGAGGAAACAGCAGTTCACAGCTCTGCCTGGCCTGGTGCTGCCCTGTACTCGTAATTCCTTCCCATCTCTTAGCCTCAGACAGAAGAGACAGCCCCATTTCTAGCACTGGGTTGCTGTCAAAACGAATTAAGAGGTCCAAAGAGTACTTTGAAATGCAGATATTATGCTCACTAGTTATAATGTCTCCAAAGCAGTCTCCAGATATCTCTAAATCCTCAACATATCCCTGATCAATTCCTGTTTTGCATAGGAGGAAGCCAAGCAGAGGGACAGAGGCTTTAGTCCATTTCTTTTATGTTGTGTTCTGAGGGTCCCCCTGACCTTGCCACGACTCTGGTTCCCAGTTTTTTGTCCCACAGTGTCTGATCCCACCCAAAGCCACATTTTGCTGGTGACACACGACAACATACAGAGCCTCCACACCTGATTATTAATTATTACCCTATTAGTGATAAATTACTATCTCCCAGAAAGCTATTTCCTCTGATAAATCAATGCCCAGGCTCGAGCTCCCCTCCCCTGTCTCACCCTGGAGTTACACCCACATTTCTGGCATCCACTGTGCCCTGCAGGGCCCTCCCAGAGAGCTTGGGTGCTGTGGGGCTGGAATAAACCTCTCCCTGTGTCTTGCTTGCCTTTGCAGGTGCACTGGGGAAGGAGCAGGACACAGGAGCTTCTGGTCCCCAGGCCTGTGATCAAATTATCTCTCCCTCTGTCACACATCCTAATCATCACAGCTGGCGGCCATGCCAACAATATTAACGCTGCTGAGTAGCTTTCAGTTTTGCAATTAGCAAGGTTTTCTGCTTCCCTCAAATAATAATAATAAAAAAAAATTAGGCTGGTGCTTCTTAACACTGCATAAATGATACAGAGACATTCAGGGCCCACGTTCCTGCCTTGTTGAGATGAACCGACATTAGAAGTGCTGGAGATATTTTAAGTCTTCTGAAGATTAAAATGGTTACAAAGCTTATTATTTCTAAACATGTTTATCCTGCCTCTCTTTTTTGTTTGCAAAATTAGGCAAAGCACAGTTTAAACAAACAACTATTGTACTATTAAACATTGATTAAAGAAAAGGGTTTCATTTAAATTATTAAGTGGTAAGATAAAAAGCATCCCTTCTTTTCTGTACACTACTTTATTCAGAAGTCAAACTTCTGCAGTCTCACTGAATGCTAATGAGCAGCATAATAATGCACAAGGGCAAGAGGGGGCTGAGTAATTAAAAACAGAGGCCAGAAATCAAAGGGCTTGAAATACACTTAAGAAAATAATTCAATTATACATTAGAAACCTGGGATAATCAAGACACATCCCACAGTTTCATTCATCATTATGCCCCAATTTTATATCTCTACTGGTTTGCTGTACACAGGAAGCAGCAATTGGGACTTTCATGTGTGATGCCTCAGCTGGAGAGACAAAGGAAAAGTGCACTCAGGTCCCATCCTCATCTCTGCTCCTTGAAAACGGCTTCACTTCAGTGAGTAAATTCTCACTTATCTGAATTAGGGAAATATTTCTGGTCACAAGATAATTCTGTATTGGTTCTATATTCCTTTTTTGTTCTGTAGCTTTGCAATTAATTCACACAGATCTCTGCACCCACCATTTTATCTTCCCTACAAATCCATCTCCCACCACTCTCCTTGGCTTCACCTCCTCCCATGGCTTCAGGCTTGCCTGGTTACCCACAAAAACCTCTGCCAAGCAAAGCAGGGGGTAGGTTTGCCCAGCAAACCACGTATTTAGCTGGCATCATGAGACTCTGAGGCTTTCACACAACACGAGCTGGGTCAAAAAGTGGCTTTGCAATGTCACTTTTATGGGCCAAGGAGTCCCAGCACAGCTCCTGGTCTCCAGGATAGCAAAGAAGACTGTAACATTTAGAGAGAATTCCAGTGCCATGTGATAAAACAAGGAAAAATGAGACAGTTTAGTCTTGTTCAGTGACTTTGGAGATCAACAGAGGATTTAAGTGATTTTGTCTTGTGCAGTCTGGATGCAATAAGCAATTATCAAACTTGGACTCATTGCACTGACTCCAGCTTAAAGGAGGGAACTGTAAGTGATGCATTGTCAGGCATCATGGAAAACAACAGAAAAAGTGAAAACAAGAGTTTCCATCTGACAAGGAAGAGCACTGTGTTCACAAGTTTTGCAGATGCACAAATATTTACCTCCTTTTGCTACATAATTAAGGCAATGCCGGGGAAAAAAAAATGTTGGAAACAACTCAGAAAAGAAAAATTCAGGAATTTTAGCAAAACCAACAGGGAATTGTGTATCAGCTTCCTGGGAAATCAGAGCCTGTCTCATCAGGATTTTTAAAGGTTTAAACATATAGAGTGTGAGTTGTCTCTAAGCCATGGAGTCAAAGCAAACACTGCTGTGCTCCACGAGGCCAGAGGAGCCCAGAGTCCAGCACAGGGCACAGCTTTGAACAGTGAGAAAGGGAAACAAGAATCTCAGGCCAAGCTTTCCAAAACTAGGGATCTCAAAAATGAAGGGTTTGACTCCAGCAGATGGAGACTGTTTAGTGTAGTTGCAACTATTCCTGAGCTTTGCTGCATCTTCCATTCAGGAAAAAAACCCAAAAGGCTGCAGGTGAGGAGCCAATTCCAACCAGTGTATGACAGCAGCTAACGTGGCTGTCCCAAGATTTCCCCAGCCTCATCAGCCACACCTTCCTCAGTCAGAAATAAAGCTCTTTTTGAGATGATTCAGCTTCCCCACCAAAAAAGATGCACACTCATTTGTTAAAATGGAGATTAAGACAAGCAAACCATCTCCTAATATGAGTGGAGCAGTGTTTGCCAGAGGTGGAGAGGGAAATGTGGTAGTTAAGACAGACATTAAATTTCAACCTACAGTGAGTTAGACAGCACAATATCCATTTTTTCCCCAATTTTTCAAACGAAGAATTAATTTTTAGAAGAGAAGACACAGACAGACACGTTGCTTGATTTTGCAGAGGGGGTGACTGGAAGTGGGGAGCTGCACCCAGGGGCAGAGCCTGAGCCACTGAGGAGCCCCACTCTGCTCAATATTCATTTCTCAAGTTTGTGGTTGGAATAATCTAATGGATGTCTTAGTGACATCCTTTTCCAAGAAACAGTCTGGGGCAGTAATTCTGACAGGACAAGTCAGCTGTAATGAATCTCTTTCCTCAGCACAGATGGGGCCTTGCTTTACTCACATGCATTGCTCCTTCCACTCCCTAAGACTACGTGGAGACAAGAGAAAGCAGCTCTGGCCTCTTATCTTACCTGCCTGAAACAATATAGTGGCAATCAATAAATGAACTACATTTTCTTTAAATATGCAATTACATGGAATAGATTATAGAAGTGACAAAACCCAGAACAACTCCACAAACACAGAGCTGGGCTCTGATTTCTATCAATACGAGATGAAAGTCATGTAGTTGCTCATTTACAGCTCAAAGCTGCATTATTTTCCCTAACTCAGGCTCCATTGGTAGTCAGCTGAACACTCTAAAGCAGAAATACCAACTCATCTTGATATTCCTTCCACAGTAAATAATGATTTACAAAGAGGGGGAGGGAAATCTCCCTTCCCCCCCCTCCTCTTTCAATTCATTAAGCTCAACTGTGATAACCAGTGAGGCATACAGGAAAGGGTTAGGTATCTCTGCCTCTGAATATTTAATTCAGGACTAAATGTAATGCACAGCATCTTTGCACCCTTGGGAGTTCAGCAGCCAATATGCCAATGAATATATCCTGACAATAGTGATTTTTTTTCTGCACTTTGGAGGCATGAGTGACATTTGCTCACCACATATGTTGCATCGGATGCTGAGGTCTACACTTGTGAGAAATTAATCAGAATCCATCTGTTTCCTTCTCATCCTGGACAATTTCATTACAACTTAACCAAAGATTATAGGATTCCCATGTCTGTGTCCCCAGCCCCCAGCCCAGTCTTGGTGTTTCTATCCCAAATGATTAAAGCTGCTTAGTTTAAGTAAGGTCAGAATCAATCTTCCTTCCTGTAGGGAAAGGCATAATGCTCATGGGCAGGGTCCAAAATCTGCTCTAAATTACATGTAGGTAAATCCAGAATATCCCTACTGAACCAAAGGGGGCTCAGCTTTATCATGGAGCAGGTTGTGGACCTTGATCTATCAGCAGATATTTCTGGTGGCTGATTTTGATGGACATCAGGCTCAAAATGGCACAAAGTCACTGCAGGTCCTCTGTTACATTTTCATTTACCTCTCCAGGTGGTGAAGGGGGATGGCTCAGCCCTTCTGTGGGGCTTACATGACACTGTTGGGAAAAGAAAGTGCTCTGGCTGAAAATACTGCCTGTACTCAGGTGGCTTAGAAAATTCTTTGCTTATTTTATATTTAGTGGTACCTCTTTAATTCGTTGCAGTAGCGAGGAACAACTGGACAAAAAGGTTGCTTGGACCCTGATTTGTAATGCTGACATTTGTACAATGATGGATGAAGAGCTTAAAAGTGGGGGTTTCTAGGAGTTCTTTGGACAAGGCACAAATGGCTTAAGAAGCCCAGAAGCAGAAATTCTAATGAGATTCTGGTACCAAATTACTCCGTGACAGTTCCAAACATGAGGCTTCCTGAACCACAGAGAAACCAAAGCTGTCAACAAGAAAAAAAAGAGAGGTTTTCATTATAAAAACTGGACAGAGAGACACAGAGTGGGAGGCCTGGGAAAGCCCAGTAAAGAGGAAAAAGAGCTCCAGTGATGAGGAGCTGAGAGGCAGCTCAGGGGTCTGCAGGTCAGGGGTACAGAGGGGACAGGCTGAAGGGTGCTGGCTGCACACAGCCATGGCAGCTCCCAAAACCTTCCTGCCACTTGCCTGAGACTGTGGCAGGGACACCTCGAGCACAGGAGCTCACCCAGCAGTGGGCAGGTGGAAGCTGAAGGAGGATGAGATGTGCAGAGCCAAACAGCCTCAGGAGCCTGGGGATGGAAGCAGGAGAAGCTCCCTGACCCTGCTCTGAGCTCTGCTGCCTCCCCCACTCCCTCCCAGCCATTATTCCAGCTGACTTGCAGATACCTGAGAGTTACTTCTGAAATGAAGGTGGGTTCAGATCGGACTGTCACAGCCTGTCTGTTCAATCAGGAGTTATTTGATCAGATGTTTTTTTTGCTGTAACATAATTCCAGGGCTGGAAACGAGGCCTCCATTCCAGCTCTGGGTGCTTCCTTGCCAATAAGATATTGACACATTGGGAGATAGCTGTAAAAGAAAAGGAAGATCTTGCATAAATTAACTTATGCTATTTATAGACATGGAGAGCAGTCTATCCATGGGACCATCTGTTAATCTATGTCCCATGGCAATTAAAGTCAACATTTCACTATATCTTCTCCATCAAGGGCTGAGATTATGCACTGAACTCCTTTTTTTTTTTTTTGTATAACACTAACCTTGCATCTGTGCTGTTTAGTGTCACTTTTCAACTTTCCATGGCACTTCCCATGTCCATTCTCTGAGTGCCTGCAAGAAAGAAAAAAACTCAAATGGATGATTTTTATTAATTTATAATGAAGGCGGGAATAGGTTTCTCGTGTTTCTCAAGAATTCCTCTGCTTTGATAACAAGAAAACAGACCTTATGTACACTAAATTTATGAATTTATGTATTTGATACAAAATTATCTTCACGCAGTCAAATTTTATCAATGCTTCTTGTTACAAACAAACCACATAGATTTTCAGAACTCATGATTTTGGATATTAGGTTTTTAATGTTCCAACCCAAGATGCTTCTGAAAATTACCAAAAACCTGAGAGCAGACCTCTTTTCTTCAGACCATCTCATTTTCTTCAAGGAAAGCTGGAAGCCTGAAAAGCATGGCATCCAAACATTCTGCTTTAGAAAGCATGTAAAGACAAAACCCAGCTGTAGTTGCTGTACCACTTGTCCAGTTTATAGATATAGAGAATTTTCTGAAGTAACCTGAAAGCTTGAGTCCTGCTGCCTTATTCTGTATCTTTTTATACCCAACACATTTTTATTACTCTATGTAATTTTAATAATTTATACTGGCACCACCACTTTAGCAATTTCATTCACTACTTTTAGCAATAGGAATTTCTGTAACAGCAAGGAAGAAAATACATGAGATTTGTTTAGCAGGAGGGTTTGCAGAAAGGCAACCTTACAGCAGGACTGAAGGGCTCCTGCTCAGGCTAGAGATATTATTTTACAGAAATAATTACAGAAAGATGTGTTTTGTGGACACTAATACATTTGGTTGATTAAAAAAAAATAATAATACAGCCTTTCTCAGCTAGTGAATTGACCAATTACACAAATAAAAACTCGAGTAATGCTCCAGCTCTGTCGCAGCTGATATCACAGAAAGATTCTCTTTTCCAGCTGTGTGTAAGGGAGGGAAAGAAATGGAAACATTGAGCTGTGACACAACCAAAACTTATCCCAGGCTGGTCTGAAACCTCCCTGCAGTCACAGCACAATCAGAAGTGATGTGAGCACAGAGCTTCCCCCAGTTTGTGCTGGCTGAGCCCCTCTCTGGGGAACGATCCCCTCCCAAATATCCCTCCCCTCTCCCCCATCTCTGGTTTCCACTTTCCATCACAGGATACAAAACCCGAGCTTCACATCCACAACTCTTCCCAAGGGTGCAAACCCTTCGCTCAGAGCCTAAAGGTTATTATGCAAAGTCCTAGAGGAGAAAACTGGTGTAATACCTTCCCTCAGCACCCAAAAAGTCATAACAGACCATTACTGGCTATGGATATAACATCCACAGAGTATACCAGGGCAGAGATGTATTTGTGGAGAGGCTTCAAAGCCATTGTTGTCCATTTTTGCACATTAAAACCCACAAGGAGTTTTATTTAGAGCACTAAATCCTTTCATTTCTCTCTGGCTAGTTTTTTTTACTGTTTAAATATTCATCATGCACTCCAAGAATCTCGATGCCAAGTATTTATTTTATTTTTATAACCCTTTAAAGTAGTTTCTTTAAAATATCTTCAGGTGTGCATATTGCTTTTTAAAAAAGCCACTGAAAATAATGGTTAATTGTAAAACAGAAAAGAGAGAAATGAGGCACTGCTGAGACCTCAGTAGAACAAAGGGTGGATTCCACAAAGTTCAGTGCTAAGGGCAAACAGAAAGGGCATTTTTTTCAAAGTTGAAAGTTTTCAAAGTTAAAATTTTCCAGGTTTCACGTAAGTAAATGTAACTTTCTAATGCCGGTGGGTTGGGAGTGGGGGGAAGGCTTTTTTAAAGGGGATATTTGTGTCAAAGGCTTACATTTACATTTGCTTTCAGATGAGCAATATTTTTTGTGAGGTGGGTGGCTGACACTGAGAAGAATCAGTATTTACTGTCTGAAAATTCCCCTCTAATCTTGCTAACCCTGGAGGCTGAGCCCAGCTCGTCCTGTGGCTCTTGGGATGGTGGTAAATCAGGAACCCTCTGCCTGGAAAGCCCCTTTGGATGGAGCCCCTGGGAGAGCTGGGGCAGGGCTGGCTCCCAGCCTGTGCTGCTCCTGCCCTGCAGCCTCCTCAGCCAGGGATGCTGCATGTGAGCAAATACGAGCTGGCAGCTGTGAAGCTCGGTTACAAACGCCTGGGAAGAGATTACCTTCAGCTTCCAGAACATTTCTTTTAATCTGAAGAGAAGCAGGCACCTCCCCTCTCCTCCCCGTGAAGCCTCTGCTTTATGCATGGAGTCAACCTCATCCTCAACACCACAATTTGAACCATTATGTTGCCTTCTCTGCTCCCATGTGGGATTTAACTTCTTCCACCATGGAAAAAAAATATATTTTTAAACTTTCCTTCTCTCTGTTTCTTCTCACAGAGGAAGGAGTCAGAGTTAGGCACAAACCTGAGAAATTATCCCACACTTTTAGCAACTGCTTTGGCAGCTCCTCCAAGAGCTCTCTGATGCTCCTTGGAGGACACAACAGCATCTCCATGTGATTTCATAGAGAATTTGTGCCATTGCTTCTCTGTCCAAAGGGCTTTCATTCTGCACCTATATAAATATAGAAAGCAGAAGATAATATTTACCAGTGATTGTCTCCAAGGAGCAAGGGATGTGCTTGTACATAGTTATTCCACCTGCTTTGTTTTCTCTCCCAGACACCAAGATTAATGAAAAAAAAAGGCAAGGCTGCATTTGTAGACATTGACTATCCTATTACTGAACACAGAACTTAACACTGAACGTCTGGGTCATTTAAAAGGTGGCCTGCATTCGTGAGAAAAAGCATTTGGTTTATTTATGGACAACAGAGGGACAGACTGGATTCACTATATCATAGGCTTCCCAAGCAAAATGCTCCAGTTAAGGCAGAGTCAGTAAAGACATCCCACAACTAGGGAGGGATCCTGTTCTTTTTCAGCAAATTGCTGGTTCATATTAGGTATCATTAATGGAATAAATAACTTATGAAACATGACCCGCTATTTCCACAAACAAGTCTCTTAACTTTACCACAAATATTTCCTCCAAACTCTTTGATTTTCATTTAGTGTCTATCTAAAAGGCTGAAGACCCAGGCACTCCACTCAGTTGCACTGGCATTATCTTTTAATTAGCAGAGGTCACTTGATGCTTTTAGTGCAATCAACAGTTGCTTTCTTCCCATGATCAACTACAAGAGCACCACAGTTAATGCAGACTGATTAAAACTTGAAAATCCTTTAGTGAAGAAGTATCTCAGGACAAATATAATCAAGCAACTGCCTGTAGATCATTTTCCTTGACAGCTTTGATTGCAGCACCACCAGGAAGAACAATCCAGGAGCTGTGGGTCTCACCGAGCCCTGATAAAGCCATGGGTGAAATTAATCCCCAGGGTTATCTCCACCTGCATGTGTTGGACATCCCTTGAATGCTTCCAAAACCTTGTCTCAGTAGGGGGAAAACTAAAATTACTGGTCACATGAGGTTGATAACTGAAAAAGCTCACACTGGAGAGATTTACACTGCAACTGAAAAGACACATGAAAAATTAGGGCCAACCATATTATGCCTTGCAAATGTAAATCAGACTCCCTCATACGGAGATGAAGCTGGGATCCTTGTCTGATTTCAGTGAAGATCTATTGGATATTTGGTAGTGAGGAACTGGTCTGAAGTGAACAAGTTTTTTGGGAGTAGGGACCATGTTCAGTACAAGAGAAAGCAACTCTTCTATTTCAGAGGCACCTGACCAGTTAAGAGACAGATTTTAAAAGCTAAAGGCAGACAGATTGGGCTATTGTCTCCAATATCTAATAATTTTGTTAATCCTTATTCTTTTGACCCATGCACAGAGAAAGTTGTTCCAGGAAACCAATAGTAGCCATTACTTTTTAATCCCTGCATTATATCTGCTACAGAGGTCTCAAAGTCAGTAAAATGAGAAGAGCTCTTACTATGCCAGTTATAAATTCAAGGTTTTTAATCTTAGTAGCTTTTCATTGCTAGGCAAGGAGCATATGTCAGAAGACATATCACAAACAACAAAACTAGGATGAACCAGACCAAAAAAAAAAATAGAGCAAGCATGTCCATTTAAAAAACAATTACATAGAGCTCCCTTGGAATGGCCATATACATCCCCAGACCAGCTGCTTCCATCTCCTCTGCTGCATTTAGGTTATGAAAGGATTTAGTTTCCCAAGAAAAGAATTTGAGACACAAGGAAGGCAGGGCAATTTTAAATTAAACAGCATGACTATGGTAACATCTGCAATAGATTGGATGCCCTAAACACAGTGCAGGAGAGATCTGTCGTCTTATCTACGGTTTGGTAAATAATTTCTCCTACTTCAAGGGTCATTACATCTTCAGCTCTTTCTGTCATTTGTGATTCCACTGAGGGGCTGGAGAATAAAGTCTCTACAGGTGCTCGTGGTGCAAGTGAGCAGCTATAAATAACATCCCGGAGTTGTGCTGTGCAAGGTATAAAAACCTCATTGCCAGCCTGACGTGCCTTCATTAGGCACCGAGTCCCAGCCCCACAGATCTCAGCATCCCCCAGCATTGGATTTGGCAGGCGGTCACTAAGCAGCAATATGAGCCCTTAGGGAAAAGGATTTTCTGTTCCCCCGCATCCCCAAAGCTCCGCAGTGCTCTCCTGAGAGAAATGGGGGGTTTGGGGTGGAGGGGGGGAAATCCTGCCAAGGGTGTGTTCCCAAACAGGTGATTCAGCACTAAAATCTCCTTCTCCTGTGCTAAAGCCTGAACTCCTTATGTGGGGGATGGCAGAGCATGGGGTGGGAGCAGATCCCCACCGTGGGGTTGCTCTCCCCCATCTCCCCCCAGCTGCTCCTGGGTGTTGGCTCCAGCCAAGCTGAGCTTGAGGCTGTGAGGCACACACCCGGGCTCCAGGGCAGCCTGAGGTGAGCTAAAATAAACCTTCTAGTCTGACTGGAGGCTGCTTCTATGGCTGGGGAAGATATTTAAGGCTGGGGCTGGAGCAGCAGCATCTCCCTGCTAACCCCAGGAGAGACACAAGCTTGATGCTGTACCAGCACAAAGAGAAGTAATGAAAGGCTGTGGAAGGGTTCTCATTGTAGGGGTGCTGGTTTTTGGGGAGTGCCAAAAATAAGAGGGTCACCCTAATTAAAGAGAAGGGGGGGGAAATCCCAACCAGACCTGGTGTACAAGGTACTAAAGCTAAAAGAGCTGAGGAGAAGGTGAAGAAAAATCCCAACCAGACTTGGTGTACAACAAGGTATTAAAACTAGAAGAGCTGAGGAGAAGGTGAAGGGGCAGGCAGAGCCAGACACATGAGCAGTGCACAGAGACCTCATGGGACAAGGTTAGGACAGAAGTGACAGCTGGTCTGGAGAAATAACATTTTAAGATCCAAAACTCTGTCAGGAAAATCCAACCGGGCGGCCGAGAGAGGAGCTCAATAAAAAATGGGCAGGCAGAGAAAGGACACAGGGTACATAAATACATGCTTATTCAATAAAGCAAGAAATGGAATGGCAAAATTGAGCAAACAAGGCTGCCTGGTGGTGGGAGACAGCCTGATTTATTTGCCTTGCTGAGACACAGCAGCGTGGAAAACGCAGCGGGGAAACTGTGTTGTCTCGGTAGGAATTATTCAGCAAAGGAGGGTTAGGTCATGGCTGGAGCATCACAAAGAGCCTCTGCAAGCCAAGTTTCCACAGGAAGAAAAAAAAAATCACACAGATGATGCATAATTGATGCAGATGTATCAGGAGTGCTGAAGGCTCTGGGGAACGGGGAGGAAAATTATTGAAAAGGAAAAACCAAAAAAAAAAGTCAACAAATAGTTAATAATGAAGCGGGAGTGACTTCTAATTACCTGTAAAGAACTGCCTACAGCCCGTGCCACGGTGACAGGCTGTTTCTTAGCAACTCAGAGGCAGCTTTTGGAAGGGCTCCTTCCAAGGAGGGAAGCTCCCACCTTGTGGGGACCAAAGTTCAGCGGTGAACTCCGACTGCACCTTTAGGTTTTAGGGGCTGTGGTACATTGCAGTGATGGATTTTACCTCCTGTAGGTAGAGAGCGGGTATCCAAAAGAAAGAGCAAAAAAGAGATCTGGGAATGTGGAAAGGAATCAAGCAGCCCTGTAAAGGAGGATGTTGAATTAATGGATTTGGCATGAGGGACACCCAGGAGTTTCTGGCAGAGGAGGGGTGCAGCATCACCTGAGTCAGCAGCACAGAGAAAAGTGCAGATTCTCAGGGCCAGATGGTTTCACCCTAAAGCTCTGCAAGGAGAGAGCAACAGAGCTGCTAGCACAGAGATCCCTTCCCATTAATCCCCTTCTTTGAGAAATGCTCAAGACAAATCCATTTCCCAGCCATGATTTTTTTTTCCTTGCCAAAACAGCTGATTATTTTGGGACGTCAGCAAAAGCTACACACACCTTGCTGAACAACACATTTCCACAGAGCAAAACTGCACCTTTCTGCAAGGAAATCTGAAAATAATATGGGAAAATATTTTTTTAAAAAATCACACGATCTTTAAAATCATCTCAGGCACAGGCACTGGCAAGGGTTTGTTGATGAGCCAAAATATCCAGGAGAGAGGGAATATTGCCATGGCCAAGAACTGGTTAGCAGACAGGCGTAGGTGGTTAATTTTTAAGTGGATCAAAGAGCTGCATCACCATTGATGTTTAATAAATTAATGAGATGGAAAAGTACACAAAGAATAAATGTCAAAGAGCAGAGAGAAGCTAGGAAAATTGCAGGGGTTCAGGAAATCTGCATGAGCAGACATCTAGAAAAATAAACACACCCAGAGCAGCTCTACTCTTTAATAGATGTGAGGATTTTAATTCACTGGAAACTGCTTTCAGTGATAATTAATAGTGAAAAAGAACAAAATAAATGGAGCTGATTACAACAGTCCTGCCTAAACTTTTCTCTGTGGAGTGCTGACTGAGCAGAAGTGTCCCCATCTCCAGGGCCATCAGACCCTTCCTCTCATGTAATCTTAGTGCCACTGAAGTCCCAGGAGGGATGAGCTGTGGGTTTCAGTCTGGGTTTCACCCTCCATCTCAGGCAGAGAAGTCCAAAGGATAACCAAAAAATAACATCAAAAAGAAGCAGTTGAGGTCTGGTCAACTCCAAGAGTAACAGAATATACTGGAGGCTAATTGACACTTGCCCCCAAAGGAGAGAAACTTGGGATTTGTTCTTAGTAATGAGAAAAAAAAAAGAAAAAAAAATTAAAAAACAATTTGGGTGTCAGAAATTAAAAAGTGATGGAAAGATAATCTGGGGGACAAAAAAGCTGCATGGAACGTGCTGTACTTACTTCACAACGTGTCGGTGTCCAGCAAGACCTTGCCCACAGTGGGATTTGCACGAGGATCTATGCAGGATCACATTCCTATTTATCCTCCTTCATCTAAACGCTCCAAGCACAAAATTTGATAAGAAAGTGACTGTATTGGTGCATTCAGGAGAAGCCCTTCTCACACAGCAGTGCTCTGATGTGCATTGCAGTGCAAATATTCTCCTGAAAGACACTTTAATAAAGCGCTCTATTAAAAATAATCTGCCAGCAGAAGAGTATTGACTGTGTAAATATGATATTGGAGAGCTGGGAGAAAGTAAACATGGGAACAAGCAAACAGTGTTTTGTCAGGAGGGGGCAAACCCCCAAAGCCACAGAAATAAACAAAATTGTTTATTATTTTGCAAAACACAAGGTAAAAGTGTTTATCCAAGCAGTGAGTCAGTGGGATCTGGGATGTCCTCAGCCAAGCTCCTCCTGCTGAGAACCAGCTCTGCCTTGCAGGGATTGTTGTGCTTCCTCCTGCTGTCCCCAAAGTGACAGCAGCATCCTCTGCTGATGTCATTGCACAAAGCTAATATTAAATGCTTTCAAATCTGATCAATAAAATAGAACTTACATTAAGTGGCCAGAGAGCTATCAGTTCTGTTTTTCAGTCCTAGGCTCTCTCCTGAGCTCCTGACTGAAAAAGAAAACATCGTGGCTGTTAAGTAAGTAAAGCTTGATTTGTCACACAGCATTTGAAAATGTTTTCTTTGAAGCATGCACTAACAGGTCAGATATTTCTAATTCTTTTTGTTTGTTGGTTTGGTTTTTTTTTTGTTTTGGGTTTTTTTGTTTGTTTTTTGTTGGAATGTTAAAAACATTGAATAGATAATGTCCATGGCGTTTTTACAACCAAGGCCGTAAGGAGGAGGTTTGGAACATCTGTGTTCCTCTCAATTTACCTAACCTTTATTTCTTTTTCTTAAGGGAGTGTTATAATACTCTGAACTGAACTATCTACCCAGTTTTCTTTTGTTAGGGAAAGGCAGTGCTAGGAACACGACACCTTCTGGACCCTCCGCTCCTGATGCAGGCATCACCCACGGAGTCTGGGGGGAATGACACATTTGGCAGCATTTCAAACACCGAGCCCAGGGAGCAAACAAATTGCTGCAAGAATTCCAATCAAAGCATCACTCACACTTCACAACGCACAGACTCGTTTTTTTTTTTTCAGCTGCAAATGTTCCTGTTGACAGCTATCCAACTTTGTAATTAGTGACAAGACAGGGAATACTTTGCACTCCAGGTGCACCTCCATCAAAGGGGTCCCCTGCCTCTCCCCAGCGCCAACTCAGACACTCCTGCAGGGTGGGAGGTGCTGCCAAAATGGATTTTCAGAGTCCCAGGAGGGGGACTCCAGGTCCCAGCAGGTACAGGGGTTTCCCCACACCAAGATCTGCAGGGTCCCATTCTCCCACCCTCCCCAAAGTGCCACTGAGCCACTTTCTCTCTCAGAGGAGCTCTGAGACCTCCAAACAGCTCATGATGGGGCATCGCTTCAGCACATCCTCGAGTGCTCTGCTGGAGCTGCAGCACTGGAGCTCTGTGCTCAGCTCCTCCCCAAGCAGGGGAGCTGGGATGGGTGCAGATCAGCATCCCAGCCTGCCTCTTCCCTTTCCCTGCAGGAAAGCTGCTGACACGGGTACACAAATAACTGAGAGCATCGAGGTACCAGGGAGGAGGGTGTTTTGCAAAGCAGAACGCAGGCTGCTTAAATAATGAATTAAGAGGCATCAAAAATGCATATGTAAAAGGACAGAGAGGGAAGGGCTGATATTTTAGACTACGCTAGACCACAATGAATAAATTATAAGAAAGGCTGAACACTTTACTAAGTATAAAGATGTCTAGCAAAAGAAAACTTCCTACTCTTTGCATCCCCCACTGGGTCCCAAATGAAGACACAGCTGAGAGGGCTCAGCTGGTCCGTGAGGTTTTTTCTTTCCCTGCACATTTTCATCTGGACTGAGGCATTTTTATTTAACAGCATCCACCCTGTCTTTAAGCCTTTCACACCAGAGACAGGCTTGCTTATTTTTCTGACGCTGCCGAAGTTCTCCCAGTCATAACAAACCCAGAACACCCAGTCAGTGTGACAGAGATGAAGTGATGGGTAGGAGGCACATTTCATTTTGCTATCAAGGCCTGGGAGCAGTAATTGGTGAGGAAACAATCGGGAGCTGTCAGCTCCAAACACATGCCCTGGTGCTGGCTGCTGTGCAGAGCCCTGATGGGTAAGGAAGGATGGTCATTGTGGTCATCACTGCTCTGTCCCTGGTGCCAGGCTGCTCCCAGAGCCCTGACCAGCACAGCCATCCCTCCCTGACCCTCACAGCCCCCCCTCCCTGACCCTCACAGCCCCCTCCTGCCTGTCCCAAGGGCAGGTTCCTACATGTGAGCATGCTGAGGAGTTTAATTACCTGCGAGATGCACAATAAATCAAACGCCAAACAGGCAGAGCTGCCCACACTTCAGTGCACGTTCAGGGGCTGTCCATGCTCCTCACCTGACACAGATCCATGGAAAATGGCCCAGAGATAAGGAATTATTCCAGTCATTTGCTGACCTTCATTGTCCATGGCAGCCTTTTCCTTCTCACAGGACCTGCCCACCAGACAGGTCTGAACTGGTGCAGTCAGCAGGGAATTCTTTAGATTAGAAAAGATCTTTTACATCCTTGAGTCCAACCATTGACCCAGCAGTGCATCAGTGAAAGCAGAATGAGAGTTTAGGTGTTTCCTCACATGTGGGGATGCCAACAAGCCCTGATTCAACCACCAAAGCTGACAAGGGACACCTTGCTCTTGCATCAGGTCAGCCTTATTTCAATGCTTCCATCATATCCCAAACCCCACCTGCTTTCCACCCTCCTTGCATGGCAACTCAAACAATTCCTACCCTGTATTAACGTTTACAACTTATTTTTGTTTTGCTCAGCTGCTGAAAGCTGTGGATCAGATGTCAGGCAGACAAATCATCTCCTCTGTCTTTAGCCAAAGCAAAGGGATAATTCTGGACACCACAGCCCTCCTTGGGCAGCCAGAGCCAGCTCAAAGCTTCCCAGAGCTGAAAAGAAAAGTCAACCAATCCCATCTTCAGTGACCAGCTGGGGGATAAATTTGGAAAGGGGGCAATCTGCAAAGCTCAAATATTTTTTCTTTAAAAACAACTCTCTTCATGGTGGTTGCTTTTTAAAAATAAACAGAACAACAACTCCATAATTTTTCGATATTTTCTTACTATTTTTCAAGGGTCAGTGGCCCATATTTCCATGACACCAAGTGGATGTTCTCCTAGTGAACTGCACTGGAGGAGTAATTAGGTAGTGGAAGGTGCAGGATATATTGCATGGCTGGGTGATGGGCTACTTAAGTGAAAATCAAGACTTTGCAGCAAAACAGGAACTGCACTAACTACTAAATGCAACAGTCTGGCACAAAGTGGCTTTAAAACAAAACGTGAAGCAGGATTTTGTTACAAAAGATTAACTGAAAATTATTTTCCAACACCAATTAAGTTGATAAAGAAAAACTGAAGAAAAATATACCAATTTTATAGCACCTGAATCATCCTAGGCTAAAAGTTAAAATCTCCACGGATTAATTTTTTGCTTCTGCAAACAGGAAGGAGGAAAAACAAAACCACGACTGCAGCAGCAGTTGCTTTGTCGTCGGTGAGCAGATTCTGCATCTGAAATGAGATTCCCTCTGAGCGTTGGGAAGGGCTCTAGTGACACCTACTGCACTCTGCTACAATAGGTAGGGAAAACTCTGCTGCCTTACCTGGATTAGGATGTGCCTGCAAGGCAAGGGGCATTTCCAGCCTGCAGAGACCCCCAGGGCAGCAGCAGCCCTCGAGATGAGCCCGTCCTGATGCCTTGGGAAGGCTGACCTGGAACAGAGACTGGACAGAGCTGGAAAATAAAGGAGATATTTATTGAAAGGCATTTAGGGTACACTTTGGGCAGGACAAGAGCCTGACAAGGTGGACCCAAAATGGTCACAAAATGGACAAATGGTCACGAGGTCTCACATTTTTATAAGTTTTTGGTCCATTTGCATATTGGGGTTTAATTGTCCAATTCCAGCTCCAGGCTGTCAGCTCCCATCCTTCTTGTTCCTCCCTTCAGCCACCCTCGGTTGTGCTTTTGTGCTGAAAGTTGTCCTTGGTCTTCAGCAGGAAAAGGGTTGGATTTGTTTCCCTGCTCTGTGAAGAGAGCTTACTGGCACTTAATGTGAGGCTCAGAGTTGCACCCCTGGGCAGCACAGAATGTGAAAAATATGAAAGATAAATCTTAAGGCATCAGTCCCCTGCCAGCACTGGGACCAGTGTGACCTGAAAGCACTGAGACACTGGAACAGCCCCAGCAGTGCCAGGGAGCAGAGACAGCAGATTTCAGGGTCTGGAATGGGGATGATCACCGTGGAATCACAGAGTCTGGAAGTTAGAAAAGAGCTTTGACATCGAGCCCAGTGTTTACCCCAGAATTGCCAGGACTACAACCAAACCCTGTCCCCACGTGACACATCTCTGTGTCTGCCATCCTCCAGGGATGAGGACTCTGTCACCTCCTTGCACAGCCCCTTCCAGCATTTTCACCAAAACCCTTTTGGTGGAAAAATTTTCCCTAATATCCATTCTAATCCTCCAGTGGCACAACTCAAAGCTGTTTCTCTTGTCCTGTCCCTGTTCCCTGGGAGCAGAGCCTGACCCTCCTGGCTGTCCCCTCCTGTCAGGCAAAGCCAGAAGGTTCCCCCTGAGCCTCCTTTTCTCCAGGCTTTATCAGTCATGATTGAATTGACAAAATTTAATTCTTTTTCTGTATATTTTCTTTACTGAGACTATTTATATTCAACTGTGACTTTATTATTTATTATAGCTCAATCTAGAAAACAACAGAAGCATTCTCAACTTTCTCTTTTAAAATCCTGCTTAAACGTCATCTTTTTTTCAGTTTTCAACAAACCCAACCCTCAAACACCTGGCAACCAAAATTAACATTCCTGACACTTTTTTTCCCAAGTGATGGGGGAACTTGAGCTCCAGACAATTGATTTCTCACCCACTACCCAAAAGCTTTATGCACTTTGTGTACTACATTAATAAATACTTTTCTAAAGGCCAAAACGAGCCCTGATTTAAAAAAAAAAAAGTCAAAAGAACAATGCCACTGTCAAAGTTATACATATTCAAAACAAATTTATTCTTAGTAATAGTGCAATTTACCTTTTTTCCCCACAGTTCTCCTCCTTTTAGTTTTGCCATGTAATTATTGGAAAGGGAAAGGAAATCAAGAAAACATAAAGGAAATGAAGAGATAGTTTGTTGTTTGAGTTTTATTCACCTATCCAAAACATAATGGTAATAACAAATACTTAATGCTATATCATATATATTTATATATTATTTATGCTATTATATTTATATACAAAGGTTATTTTTGTATTTTATCTATATTATACTGTTATATTATAAAATATTTCAGTGTTCCAAGAGAGGACAGCAGCCAGGAAAATATTACACCTGTGAATGTGCTGTCAGCTCTCCCTAACCATGGCAACATCCCCTTTCATCCTCCCCTGCCCTTTCCCTCATCTCTCCAGCACAGCTCTCCCAGGTCACCATCCAGTTTTTTTCAGCCCCATCCCTTCTCCCCACAGCCCCCCTTGCTCAGGGATGCTGCTCCCCTCTCCTGGCTCAGACTCAAGGGAATTCAGAATTTCCTTTCTCCCTCCTGCACCTCCCTGCAGTTTGTGACATCAGTATTTCCACTCCCCTCATTTTTGGCTCTGTCCCAACAAGGTTTCCACACACTTCACTTGATTTATCACCACGTTCCCAGGTCTCCTGAGAGTGACTCCCTGCCCGTTTTACCCATCTGAAACCTCACCCTTGTTCCTCCCTCCTTGCCTGCCTCATTCTCTGTGTGCATCTCTCTCCCCACAAACACAAAATGCTGTTTTCAGCTGCACTGCTGGCACAGTTCAAACTGCAGGTTTTGGGTGAGGAGCTGGACTGGGCTGGGATGAGCTGAGCCCAGGTGAGCTCCCATTGTGAGCAGGGTTTGGAGTGGCTCCCCAGAACAGAGCCCAGGCAAGGTGAAGAGAATAAGAGCAGGTATTTACTAAAGGCTAAAGGTATTTACTAAAACACTGAAGGTATTTTCAACAGATACACCTTGGGCAGTCCAAAGTATTTGTAGAATTCTCTACAAATCCATTTCCCACATCTCCCCCTCTTTTTTGAATGGAAAAAACCTCTTTGATGGCCTTAATCATCATTTGTGTATTTTACGTGTATTGTAATCAGGAAATAGTTTGGCTTCTGATTTTGATGGGGTAGATTGTAGCATCTGCACCGTCTCACCTTTCTCATGAGACTGAAAACAGAATAAAATCTTTCAAAACACCTCTCAAGAGCTCCGTCTCTGGGTCAGAAAAAGCAGCTTTCTGACAATGGATGATGGCCACAATTTTTTCTAACAATTATAAGTTTGGTCCATTTACATATTAGGGGTTAATCCTCCAATTACAGCTTCAGGTAATGAAGCAATATTCCCCCAGTTCACTTTTGTTTAAACTTTTTAGGGCCTGAGGCTGAAGGGTGTCCTTGAGTTTCAGGCCTAGAGGGATTATTTTTCCTGACCAAAATGTGAAGACAGTTAACTTACGCTCTATATGGAGTTCAGAGTTGTGCACTAGTACAGAACAGGATTTGAAAAATATAAAAGCTAAACCCCAAGGCATCAGTAGCATCCTCACACTCAGGCCTGAGGTGAGGACCTGAAATGGAAGAACAAGGAGAGCTCATGAATGAGCAACAAAACCCAACCTTCTGTGGCCATTTCAGGGCCAGAGCCAGAGGGGATTCAACAGCAGTTCATTTATTTCAGGCAAAAAACCCAATCCATGAGAAATGTGTGTTCAAAGGAGTGGAAGTAAGAGGTCAACTTAAGGCAAACACTGCAAATTGAAACAATTATTCAGTGTTGAAATCAAACATTTTACCCTCCTGAGCACATAAAAAGGTCTTAAGGAGAACATTTCCTTCAGTTTTTCTCCTTAAAAAAAAAAATACAGGATTAAGAGATACGCTAAACCCTGATCTATCTCATTAATGGTACTGGTAAGATTAACAGCAAAAATTAAACAATTCCATTATTACTTAATGGCTTTTAAAAATTTATTGCCTTAATATTTATCATCAGACTCTTAAGATTAATAATGCTGATTTGCCACCTCCTCATCACAAACCATTTCGCACACCACTCAGCTTCCACAGAACTTCCCAAGGAAAAAACCTGAAATTACATCTTCACAAATTCTGAAGTAAAAAGTAAAGAAACCACATGCATCCATAAATTATTTTTTATTCCAAATCCAGCTCTTGGTTTACATTGTACAGGAAACACAGGCAATCCCAAAAGCATTCAGAATTTGCAAGATTACATGAAGTCCCAAAACTGAATTCATCACTGATGCCAAGGTGCCCCTTAGAATCTAAGCTTGGGTAAACTGGAGAGACCAAAAATAATTTTTAAAAAATTAGAAGTAGGAAGGAAGAAGATTCCCACAGTCTGCTAGGAAAACTTAACCCATAGCTATATCCTGCCTTAAGTGGCCCAAAACTCTCATGGATCCCCTCAAATTCCAACTTCCAGACAGACCCAAGACGATCCAGATGCTCTTCAAGTCACAATCCAGACTCTGCTATTGTCCAAACTCCCTCTGGATTTATTGGCAAAACCCCAAAAAAATCCAACCAAAACCTCCTGCTGCTGCCAAGAAAACTCTGTACTATTTGTAAAGTTGATCAACACAAACAGTTTTTTCATCACAACAATATTAAGCCATAAAGGCTGAATAACATGTTGGCCATCAACTGTTGACACTGCACTGGAATTTGCTGAACCTGGTGAATGTTGCAGGATATTTTGCCCGTGGATAAAGCCCCTGCAGCCTCTCCTCCACCCATATGTTCAGCCATTTGTTTCAGTGATCACTTGAAAGAGCAGCTCCTCATTAGCTGCTCCTGTGCAGACTCAAGCACTCCCTGACTGCCTTCAGCAGCATCACCTGCACCACAGGAAGTTAAACACATGAAAAGATCTTCACAAACCACTCTTCAAATGCCCAGCACTAAAGCCAGCAGTGCAGGATCATCACCTCTGAATGATCCTTAACTAAATAGACCTGAATGTCACTTTGGACCTCAGGATATCAGCCTGTCATGGCAGGAGAAAGCAAAGACATGTGACTCCATGCAATTAATAGTATTTAAAACATTTGCCTCTAAAACCTGGCAAACTACCAAAAATTTTACACTTTTTTATTATTAAAAAGCTTTTTATTTAAAAAAAAATATGTGCACGGTTCATAATTAAATGTCTTCTTTCCTTTGACTTGATTTCATTCAAACACAGACATTTTACTGGCTTAAGTTTTATATATTTTTTTTTACTTTAAAAATCCCACAAGGTGAAAACCCCAACAGACACATACAAATACAGGAAATGGTATTGCTCAAGGGCTTTTTTTTTCCCCTCATATTAAGAAGTGCAATTTTGCTTCTATGATCCTTTAAAGTGAAACAGTTTTCTCCCTCAGTAAAAAAAACACTCTCCAGGAAGAATTGCACCACATACACAAAATATATGAAGGTCTCAGCTGTACCCAGCTTCCCCTGTGCACTGATTAAGGTGGTGAGAGATCTGTAGGAAAATTGTGCTTACAGTAACTCACCTCTACCAGTACAGACAGGGCAGTAAATGCATCCACACTCTGTGAAATTGCTGGGGAAGGGAAGTCAACACCATCCACAATCAGAGCAGTGA
Organism: Brachypodius melanocephalos; assembly: GCA_013398615.1. Classification (NCBI taxonomy): domain Eukaryota; kingdom Metazoa; phylum Chordata; class Aves; order Passeriformes; family Pycnonotidae; genus Brachypodius; species Brachypodius melanocephalos. The sequence continues at coordinate 6,891,701 of VZSR01001459.1, forward strand.
AATGTTTGTATTTACCAGAACTCTCCTGCTTTTCCATACAAATGTGTGCCTGCCTCGAGCCACAGGGACTGTATGGATGAACTGCAAGTCCAACACAGGGAGACATTCCCCAAAAATCCATAATTAACACAGAACTCAAGGTGTTTATCTCACCGAACTTCATTCTTCAACACATCTTTCTGGCCCCACTTGAGGCAAAAGAACCACTACCCTTCTTTTCCCCACTAGAACTTCTCAGCTCCAGGGGGAATTTCAAAAAGAACTCAGCTTTGGTTTAACATTCCCTTCACTGAAAACAGTGAACTGTGCTACTGGCTTTGGAAAGATTTAATTTAAAAAGTTTCCTGGATTAACTCTTCAACACTTAGAAGAAACAAGAATATTAAAAATTAGGCTTTTAATGACTCCAGGAACAGAGTTCCTCATCAATTCCTTTCCTTTTAGCTGCAGCTGAAAGACACTCTACACATTTTATCATTTGTCCTTAAAAAACTACAAGGCCATTCCCTCTACAATTCTCAAAAAAAATTCAAGTTTTATTCCAATTTGCTCAAGTTTTCCAATGCAGAGTGCTGTTTTTTTGTGAAAAAGTAGGAAACACCCAGATTACCTGAAATTTTAAGTACTCAGGAAAATATTCACCTGCTCTGAGACAGAAAACTGAACCTACTGTGCAGACCTCTTGTATTGGAGCATTTATAACTACAGGAAAAAGAGTCAAAGTTTATATTGTAATGCAAAATTGTAAGACTGTGCTCTCTAATGTTTCTAAATTTAAAGTAGAAGCTCGCAGTGTCTGTTGACCCCAGAAAACCTTACATGAAATGGGTGGACACATCTTTGTATAAAGAGTATTTCAGAATCTGGAACGTAGAAACACAGTGCAAAAACCCAGAAATAGCCTGAAAAATAGTTTTACATATCAAAACCTCCCAGATTAGAAAGGAATTATAAAGACAAGGTATGGTGCTAAGGAATGGTCTGACAAATTAACAATGGGTTATTTCCCTCATAGGGGGAAATTTATATTTTTTATGGGCATATAGTGACAGGACAAGGGGGAATGGCTTCAAACTGACAGGGAGTGGGTTTAGATTGGATACAAGGGATAAATTCTTTGCTGTGAGGGTGGGGAGACCCTGGCAGAGCTTGCCCAGAGAAGCTGTGGGTGCCCCTGGATCCCTGGAAGTGT
>VZSR01001459.1:6892992-6962218 GCA_013398615.1 Brachypodius melanocephalos
ATTTCAGTCAGAAGTCTAATTTAGAATTCATCATGTTTTACCCTAAATGGCCACTTCGAATGCTGTGAAACATGATTTGCAGCCAGAAGCACCAAATACATAAATTCTTCCACATCAAAGGAGTAGTTTGTAAATTTTGGATGTTCTCCCAGTGTTGGGTGGTGTCCCTAGAAAAACAAGATAAGGACTTTTAGACAGAAAAAGAAAGATCAATACATCTTCCATTCAAAAAGCAAGAAAAAAAATTGAGGATCTTCCATTTTAATTTATTATTTCTGATCCACTGATCTGCTCTGAAGCAAAAGAATCAGCAAAGGAACTGCATAACAGCCATGCTATGAATGGTTCATGGCCAATTAATTTCATTTCTCTTCTTCCCTCAGCCATTAATATCAAATGATTTCTTAATCTTAACAGGGAAGTTAATTTGGCCTAAAGAACAAATATCGTATTTCAAATACCAGAACATAGGAAAGTAAAGCAGAATGACTGTGAAGTCCTTCAGTTACAGCACCTCACCCTTCCAGTGTGGCCATCATTACCTGATCCTGAGGGAATACTTTATTCCTTTTCCTCCAAGTGATGTAATGAATGCCTCTCAGCCTTGCCAAATCCAGGTAACAACGTTCATCCTCACAATTGTATCTAGGGACAGGCAGAAAAATCATATTTACCTACAGAGATTATGCTGAAGTTACCAGGGTGAAAGAGGCAAAAATTGAAATGTCTGTTGTCCAGTTCTAAGGCACCAAAACCATGGACAAATTCTGCTCCAGTGAAACAAGGGCTGCCTTCTGCTCTCAAGATGTGGCCTTGGAGGCAGTTTGAGGCACATCTGCATGTCAGACATGTCCCTGTCCAGCTGCAGCAGCTCTTGGACATGTGAAAAACAACCCCTGAGTTTCTGAACTTATCTGGAGACTGGACAAAACATTCTTGAGTCAAGATTACGCTGCAAAACACCAGTTCTGCAGAATTTCCCAGGATGGAGAATTCAGAGCTCTTCTAACAAGCATTCTGGATTTCTGCTTTGTCCTGTAGATTGAAGCGTCTGCTAACACCCCCACTTTGTGACAAAATATGCTTAAAAGGAAGCTACAACAGAAATGTAGGCAAAACACAACAACACAGGACTGACCTTGGCCAGCAAGCTGGCGCTCATGTCCTGAGCAGAAAATGGAGGATATAAAGGGGGTTGCTTGCACATAATCAATTCATATCAATAACAGCCCTGGACATGCACATAATCAATTCACCTGGATCACTAAAACATCATTAGATCTCAGACTCCCCAGGCAGAACCTGAGCAATGAGGTTTTCTCATTGTTTGCCATTTTCCCATTATATTTATACCACAGAAGATTAAGAAATCACAGGCTAAGCCTGTACAATATAATTACACTGTATTTTATAATGAAAGCTTTCTCTGTTCTGATCCCCAGCAGAAGAGGCTGCCAAGTATGAAGTCTAAACAAGGCTGCAAGACAAACATTCATGGTCAAACACCAGGAAGGGAGAGGCTTCATTAACACACAGCAACAAAGAGGAGCAGTTTGTGTGTGCAATAGAGGGGGAAGGAGAGACAGACTTACAGCTCAAACACAACAGCCCAGTCTGGCAGAAAGAGCAGGTGGGTCAGTCCAGCTCCATGAATCCCAATGAATATATCAGAGTTGTGGGTAATCCGCAATTGCTCCGAAAATTCAAGTTCCCTGCAGATGACACAACGAAAGTTGTGATGATGTGGCAGCTCTGTGCACCCCAGCAGAACGTGGGGAAAGCACAAAATTGGGAATATTAAGGGAATACTGAAGGAGAGAACTGATTTTTCAAGGAATACTAAGAATGAAAAATGCTGCAGCCAGCAGTAACTCAGCATGGAAATAAAAGAAATGCAGGCAGGTTTCAAAACTTCACAAGAATTTGTTTCAAAAATATTTTTGTCAACTTGAAGTTTTTGTAAGTTTAAGTGTTTTTCTTTTTACCTGCCTTTTAAAAAATGCATTACCTTAAAAAACCCCCACAAATAAGAACAAAATGCCCCAAACAAAACATAAAAACCCAGCAAAAAAGACCTGTTTCTGAACTTCATTCAGTGTGATGTAAAATACACAAATAAACATCCTCCCACTGTCTCTGCTTGGTCAGAACATGGATGTCTCAGTGCTGCTTCAGTTTCTCTCTCCTCTGCATGATTCATGACAGCTCCAGGTGGAGCTGCTGCCATTTGGGACAGGCATGCATTGTTTGGGAACTTTTCCTCCAATCCATTTTTTCCTGGCACAGTGCCTACTACACATGGCACCACAAACTGATCTCAGGTGGTGTCTTCAGGGGCCACCAGAGCAGCAAATAATAAGAGTTATTACTGACTACTAAACTAAGGGCCATATAAAATAAGACACTGACATTGTACAAGAGAAATCCCAGAGCAATATGCAAAAAGGTGATAGGAACACAGTTGCCTTTAGGAGAGGGAGCAAAAGGGATTTCAAACCTTGCTCGTTGTACAATGGCTTTAACCTGAGCCCACTAACCCTCAGCAGTGCATTATGGAATGGGTGTGCTCAACCACCTCAGCCAACAGTTTTCCTTGCCAGCCATTGGATTTTGCCCAGGTTGGAGCTGGGGACAGACACAGCTGTCAGCAGCCAGAGGCAGCACGAGCTCACATGAGTTTCCTCCACTAACTCACTTGTACTTGTAGTCCACCACTTTGACCTCCAGCGTTGACACTGTTTTCAAAGCATTCACAAGCTGGAGAGAACAAAAAGACAAGGATTTGGTGTCCTCCTTCAGTTAATTGCTCCCTTGCACTCCTGATCTGGTAAAGATAAAAACAACTTCTCTCTTTGCCATGCTATCAGAACACAAACCATGTGCAGCAGTGGAGGCATCAGCTGAGGACAGCCCAGCAGATAAAGCACAAATCCTTTGCTCTGTCTGCTCTGCCACTGAGCTACTGCATCACACGAGCCTCAGTTTCTCCCTACACAAGGTGGGGATGATAATCCCACTTCATTTTTGTCAGGAACTAACAGCAGGGAATGAAAACAGGTATAAAAATATTATACATGATCATTTTACCATGAACGAAGCTTAATGAAAACAGGTATGAAAACATTAAATATTATCATTTTACCATAAAAGAAGATTTTACACAAGTCCACAGAGTTGCATGATTCAAAACCACAATTCAGTATGAAAATTCATTATGTTCTGAGCGCACAAACTCTGATACAAGGGCTTGTGCATTCCAATCTGCAGGCATTACAAAGGGTTTTCTTAGGCTTCAACACTGGAGATGCTATAAATAAAAGGAATAATCTGAAAGTGAAATAATTTAATTTTATCGGAAGGTCTGCAGTGTCTGTTTGCTCAGAGGAAATACTTTTAGTATTACATTTGTATTCTTCCACTGGATATTTAGAAAGGGCAGCAAGGTTCAGTGTCTGGGGTACAGAAATGGAGACTGCCTAGAAGACATTTTAGAACAAATTAATATAAACATTGGACAAATTTGTCTGAGATTTGCCAGAAAATAGATGACTTGGCTGTATCTGGGAAAAAAAAAAAAAAAGTCAACCCCATAAGCAAAATTTAACTTCCAATAAATATTTTTAAAGATATAAAGGACCACACCTCATTCTGGTTTAATATTTTCCGGTAATCCGTGCTGCGTGCGAGGATGGTGACTCGAATTTTCCCATCCTACAAAGAAAGAAGCAGCAGTGTATTAGCTAAGAGGCAGCCCTCACAAAAAAACAATCCCAAACTCTTCCATATTTACTTCTGGCAATTATTTGAGCAGCTAAATATGTTCTTTCCACATGTAATAAATAGATGATGTAACCACCTTAAAATTCACATCGTCTTTTCTGACAGATTCAAAGAACCAAAAACTTTGTGAAAGTCTGATTATTAACCAAGAACTAAATATTTTCTGAAAGATTTGTTTTATCCAGGACAAAAGAGCCTTTGTATTACACATTATATGGCAGTTTTTGAAAGCTGGAAAGCAGCTTTCTGGATGGCTTCTGCACAAGTTCCTTGGGAAAAAATATTTCACTTCAGTAACAGTTCCTCCTTTTACCTCTTTTAATTAATTGGACTCACGGGGTGAGCGTTCCAAGTGAAATAAAGAGATTTAACTGCATGACTCCCATTAGTGTCAGCAGGAGAAGCATAACTAAATGCCTGTGCAGAGCTCTGAATGTGCCCCTCAGCAATAATACATGGGCTACCCTCCAGCAGACAACCTCAACTAGCCCAGAACTGCTCTGGACACCAAGGCAAGGTGCAAAAACCATCAGTGTGAGCAACAGAGAAGCCCAGACCAGGCAGATGGTGCTGGGCAAGCATGGAAGGACGAGATTCCACTGTTTGCAGCTCTGATTCCAGCTCAGCAGTATCCAAGGGGATTGAGAAAGGGAAAACCCTGCTCTGCTCTGTGGGATCCCCACTGCTGCTCCGTGGAACACATCGGTGACTTAACTAGGAAGAACACAAAGGCCTCCAGCACAGAGAATGGACACAGGGATGAGACACTAAGGTTGGAAGGAGGATGCTCTAAAATCTGTCCTGCAGAAATAAGACATCAGGGCAACTTCCACAAACACACACCAACATTCTCTGAAGGTCTTTACAGGGAAAACTCAAACCCTAAACATCACAGAGAAGCACACAGATACACCCCCATTCCCACTGGGTTCAGTTTGCTGCTGCTGTTCTCTGGCAAGAGCCACCAGCTCCATATTAGAGTTGCTTTATGCAGTTATCACACCTTGGGTCCTTCCTGGGTAATATTTAATCTGTGTAGCACATGCTGAGAAAAGGCTCTGAACAGCCCCGTGCCGTGACAGCCAGAGATCTGAAATTAAAAAAGCAATTGTTAATACACCAAGTTATTTTGCTCAGAAAACTGAGCTTTGTGATCAGGTTTTTTACCATTCTTGTGGAACAAAAGCCCAGTATCATGCACTGTGCTATTCACTGCAGCACAAGTGGCACTTTCATTTAGAAAGAAATATAACTCTCTCCAGTGCTAGAGCCTGAGTGTGTGAGCTAATACCCTCAAGGAAATCTGACTGTGCTCCAGCTCTTGTGCTCTGCAAAAATACCAGTTAGTTCACCCATTAAAGAGGAATAATATGCACCTTTTGAGCTGTGACATAGGAGACTGCACACAACCAGCTGGAGTAACTTTAAAATTCCAGTCTTTAGGGAAGATCATTCTGTCGGAGTGGGAACTTTCACTGCAGTGTATTTCATGATACTGGAGGGATTCCCCAGCTCAGATTGCACCCTTCCACACCCACCCCAGTGAGAATGGATGGATGAAGGGACTCACCAGGGGTGTGTTATAGAATAATCCATATCGCATCCGAGGCAGCAAGGAGAACACGGCTTCTTTAAAGCACACCTGGAAGGGGATCACGAGGAGTTACACCCCACCGCTGCCTCCCCCCGGGCCATTCCCTGCCAGCCCTGCTCCTAACGAGCCAGCAATTACTGCTCCTGCCAAGGACAGCCTGATTTCCTCGGCTGTGCAAATGAACCGAACAAAGATCCCAAGAGAGCTCTCACTTGGAACATGCAAGTGTGGGAAGAGGTGATGAAAACAGCCCAAAACAGAACAAACATGGACTAAAGGGAAGGAAACCAGTTAGTGAGTTTATGACTAGAATGAAGAGGCTAAAATGAGCTCTAATGAATGGATGCTTTTTTTTTTTTGGTGTAAATTTTTTTAATGATGAGCAGCAGGAATGCCAGGAGTTACAGGGGGAAAGAAACACCTCAGGAGGAATCAGAAGACTTTAGAAAGACCATCTGAGAACCCTTAACTTCAGCTGGGAGTCCTGCAGAAGCCAAATCCATTCATAAATACCACCTCTCAGAGCCCAAAAGTTAGGTCCCTCTATATAAAGGATAGACACACCACAGAATCAGGTTACAGCTCTGTCTCTTGTTTCTGAGGCACAATATTCGTATTACACAAATTAAGCAGGCATGGAAAGTATTAATGCTTTCCTCTGGAACATGTACAACCCCAAGCAGCTTGAGAAGTTGTCATATTTGCTCCCTAGTGATCATGAATTAAAAGAAAATATAGAATTCCATACCCTTTTAGAGTCAAAAGTTTTCAAGTGAATTATTTCATAGTCAGTAAATGCCTTCCATGTCTCACTGAAAAGGTCACCGTAGCCATATGAGCTCTAGGAGGAAAGCAAAAAAAAAAGGGTAGAACAGTTACATAAGTGCATATTAGAACCTCTCTTCATGATTTACAGGTTCTGTATATGAGTTTTAATACAGTTAATATGTGCAACACCACCACAGGACCCAAGGCAGCCTAGCACAGAACACAGATATTACACAGCTGCAAACTCTGTGGGTTTTGCACTGGCTGGTAACTCAAATTACCTTTCAGGCAGTTAATTTTTAATAAAAACTTCTATAAATTAGCAAACCAGACAATTTCTTCAGTAGCAGACTAAAATTTCTGAGTTAGAAGTGAGATTTACTTACTACTTTTCCCAGAGTCAACAGAACACAAGTTAAATTTGAAGTAACACAAACTTAGGGATGGTAGAAGGCCTAAGCCTCAACACCTGAGATTAAACAAACAAAACCAGATGGGAATTCAAGTTTCAGCACTGAAATTTGCGGTAAAAAGTCACAACAAGCTTGTTTTGCATTTGCCTGGTTTGGGATAGTCACTGGCACATGGCACACACGTCACAAATTGAAGGCAATGATCTGATTTGATGGAAGCAAACAGCTAAGAAGTTTCTAGACAGAGCAGTAAAAAAACTTTCCCCTTTGCAGCAACATTCTGTGGGGAACTTTTAAAAAGCCATCTACTCCCTTCAACGTTATCCCAGCAGCTCCTGCCTTCAATCTGTCACCTTTCCTACACATCCCAGGGCTGAGTCACCACCTCTTGCTCTTTGAATGCAATTAAATGTGCCTTCAGTAGCCCCGGTGCAGATTCTCACCAAAGCTTCCTTTTAAATCTGGGGCTGGCTCAGGCTGCTTGGAAAGTTGTGGGGGAACATTGCCAGTAAGATATTTGAAAATAGGATAATGATAAATGATAGCAGGAGAGAACAGACACCTAGTGAAATGTAAAAGAATCTAAAGGGCAGGAGATTTCCTTTGGTTCAAGAGGCCTTCCTCTTGCTCTGCCATTAGGTTTTAATGAATTTTACAGTCCAGACTCCCCCTGGCCATGTATTACAAGAACTGCTCTCCCAGATTAGAAGTCGAGAACTGATGAAAGCACCACTTTCTAACCCTCTCTGCTCTCCTCAAAAGTGCTTTATAAACATTTCTTCCCTGCATTCACAGAGGATCTGCACACCAACACCCAGTGGAATTCCTACTCATTTTCTGCTTTGTTTAACCTACATCTAAGGGCATTACTCTTTAATAAGAACAGTAGCTAGGAAGTATGGCCAAATCTAATTACATCAAGGAAAAAAAAAAAAAAAAAGAGAGAGAATGAATAATAAGCTCAAATGCACGTTTTGATAAGCAGAGACAGCTCATCAGCAGTTGACTGGTGCCATCACCTGGTTTTACACAGCAATGAACTCCAGCTGCCTGAGCAGGTAATGCTCATTTAAAATGACAGCAGTGATAACAGATAACTACTTCGAATGGTACATTTCAAAGAGTTATTCGATTCTGCAACACGATATAAGACAAAGAGTTGCTTTTCAAAGTAATTTACGATGCTGGCTGACACCTGATCTTTTCAGAAAGCCACCAGAGCTGGATTAACAGGTCCCTGTGCAACACCTAGAGAGCTCACTTATCTGACAGATGGCACTGATTTTAGCTTTAAAATACAATAGAATTAGAAAAAAGAGTTTCTTCTAGCCAAACAGGTTTCTCATTAAACAGCAAGCAGGGGATATTCTATCGAAATTTCGTTGTCCTAGCACTAAATATCCTAGAAAGAAAACTCAGCACTTCACAATCACAAAAGAGAGGTGGGACAGTGTTATATTCAAGAACTGTTATTTCTGGACCTAATTATGCACATTATCTGGCATATTACAAATTGCCCAGTTGTTTTTTATTTAGTTTAATACCCTCCTACACAACTTAAATATTGTCCAATAAAACTAATATTACTCTTAAACGCAGTCATGGTTTCAACTCAGCAGTTCAGCAGAAACAATCCCACTTAAAAACTTGTTTTATATGTTATCATGTGAGAAGTGCAATGTGAGAAGTGATTGAGGGAAGTAACTGCAAGAAGGCTACTTAAAGGAATTAAATATTAAATTCTATTTTAATATATATAAGGATTTAATTTAGCTGTTTTCTTTACTACAAGCTGCACATTACTGATTTACAAACATGCAAGACTTCATTTCTTTTTAAATATAGAAGAAACAGTTGAGCAAATCTACTTCAATATTCCAAGTGAAAAAAAGCCTACAAAAACTAGTTAAAACTTCAAATGCTACAGATTAGAAATACTGATCAGGTTATTTTTGAGGTCACACTAAAAAAAAGGCATAACTATGTACTAGCAAAGCTGGGCATTCCAACAGCACATGGTTTATCATAGAAAATCTGTTCTCTAACTATTACTCATGCACCTGTATTAAAAGGATCCAGAAATTTATCAGTTCCACATGGCTATGCCCACAAGAGAGCAAAGGACTGGCTACTAAAACCTTCAGAGCCTCCATAAAGCAGAAACACAACCCATCACAAATATGTTAAAAGCACAGCAAACTTACAGTGTCCCACATGACTATGTTGACATCAGTACTGAAGGAATTATTGATATGCTGGGTAATGTAAAGATTCACAAAATCACAGAAGTGATGGTACATGTTAACACCTGAGAAAGAAAGAATTGTTAGCAAAACACTGCATTGCTTGCTCCACTTTTATTGGTTTATGCATTTTTCTTGATTAGCATCCTGTATTTTAAATTAGCTTCCCCTGTTTCTGATTCCTGGAATCCTCCTAATACACCCTAAAAAAAAGGAACCTCTAAAAGAAAGGAATCAACGGAAGAAATCTGAGGTAAAACATGTTTTTAAAAAGTACAAAAGAGTTAGAAGAGTGGCCAGAGGAGAGAATAAGATGTGTTATTTCTCTTTACAGTCTACAGCTGATTTCTGAAGGGTATGAAAGGATCTCCTGCTTTCACACAGCCCAGTCAGTCATAAGGAAACATGAAAACTGGCTTTCAGCACAGGTCTGGGTTCTGCTTTAGTGGGGCTGAGGGCAGCTCTGTCTGTGGGACCACAGGACAGAACTTGTGCTTTCACACAAGCCACTCCTCAGGTCTTCTCTCTTGTTTATTTTTGGTGCACAAAAATCTCCCATGAAACCAAGGAGGGAACACAAAGGAGGCAGCACAGTCCGGTTCTCTGCAACACCTTTGCTTTAAATGTCTGGCAGTGGCAGGGGAAGAGGAGGAATTCGGGTCACAGCTGCTGTGTGTCACAGGGACAGGGACGAGCACCCTGCCCAAACACAGCCCACCCACTGCAGCTGCTGGGTTTGTCCACCCTCCTCCATTAACACTGGACTGGTGGAGCTCAAAAATGTCAGATTCCTGAAGGTGCTGCCCCTCTTGGAACCCCACTTATTTTCCCTATCATCCCATGCACACAGAATCCTGCTGCTGCTGAGCACATAGTGAGAGACACAGACATCCACACTTTGTGTTTCATGGTATTGAAGCTGTCGCGCAGAAACACAGCCAGAACAGCCTCTGGCACAAAGTCAAGCACTGCCAAACCACACTCCAGAGAACAACTGTGCACAGCAAACAACATGAAATCATTCTGATTTTTTTCTTCCTCCAAATCATCTGCGGGAAATTATAAGATTTTCAAATTTCAGTTTCCAAGTCCATCACTGGAACTACACCAAAAAAAGGAACTAAAAAAGCCACAACATTTTTCATGTTACAAGTGAACTTAACTGTCACAAAGGCATAATGTAGGTGGGCAAGTTGAATATGAGCTTTTTCTAACTTCAGTACAAAAAAACCCTAAAAAATAAACTAAAGATACCAATTACCTGCATCTAATTTCATGAAGTATGTTGGCTTTTCAATAACAATGTCACACTTCTCATCTTCTAGAGGCCTGAAGTCTAATGCAGTGAATGTCTGGAGTTCTGCAAACCTAGAAAGATTCAATCACACAGAATATGCTTTGACATCAACTCATTTAAACAAGTGTACTTCATATGTCTCAAGTTTAGTAATTGTCCTTCCAGTCTATTTCAGTTAACAGGACTGCTGAAAACTGATAGGGTCTGACAATTAAAATGATTTGAAATTATAATGGAAGGTTCTTCAGAGCTTCTAGAGGTTAAACAGTGCCTTTGATCTCAGCAGTGAACAGCACCTTTGATCTCCAAATCAAGGCAGCAGGGATGTAACAAAGCCTCAGAGCCTGGATCTGTGGCTCCACCCAACTCGATCTGCCTTGCCAAAGACACTTAAGGAAGATTTCCATGCTTTGGTTGAAATAATGAACATAGAGGCAGTATTTGTTGTTCCTGCCTCTTAACAAGGATGAGCAGTGGTGATGACAATAGAAGGTAGAGGAGAAAAGTGTTCCTTCTCTGCTGCAGTTCTTGACTTAAATTAAAAATCAACGAAAAATGAGGGAAGAAAAAGAAAATACAAGCAGAGCATAAGAATGAATCATATGGACTTTAATGGCTCCAGTTCCTTCATCAATTAACTGACAAGGCAGCTTTGAAGTGCTAACATGCAAACTGTGATACTCAGCCTGTGGACTCAGCCCAGCTCACATTCCCAGCACAGGCTCCCTGAGCACACATCCAGGTCATCCTCACCAAGGACTGTGTGAACTCACACACCAGGGCCAGCTTCAGGGCACCTCACCACAGAACAATCACTCCTGATGCACACAGATTAGACACAGCACCTTGCCCAGAAAACGCCTGAAGCTTAGAACTTCCAATTGCAAGATGCTTTCACACCCTTTGCTGCTGCACATGAGGCAGGACACAATTACACACAGTGTGGTTCAGACTTTCTGCAATTATCAAAGGTTTCTAATATGAACTCTCAAATTGACCTTAAAAGGAGCAAGTCCTTCCTTAATGTGAAATCCCCTACACACAGCTGGTAATGCCAATGACAAAAATCAAAAATAATTAGCAAGTGAACTTGGAAGCAGCCTTGACAAGAGATTCTTACCAAGATTGCAGAGGGCTTTTGCGTTGACCTTCAGCCAAAAATGCTTGAACATCGAGGGTGCAATGACCGCCAATTTCTCCCTTCTGGAAAAAGTCTTCTTTGAATCTAATGCAAATGAGAAAAAAGTCTATCAGCTTTTGTGCAACAAGGCTACCAGTGCCCTGCAATCTCAATTACATACTCAAGCCAGTGCTGCTTAGCCTCAGTTCAGCAGGGCACTTCATACATATTTAAAACCTGAGTATTTTCCTCAGTGCAAATCAAGAATTTCCCACAACTCCCAAATAAAGACAGTGGTGTCCTTGAAGGTCTACACATCATCTTAGAAAGCAGCACTAATCCACCTAGAATGTTATTAAGAGTTATTTACACATACCCACATGAGTTATTTAATTAGATTTTGCTTTGTGACAGTGACGCATCACTGCATGACAGGACCATCACTGGTTGGAGTTTTTGTTTGTTCTTAACAGTTTCTTAGCAGAATTTACCTCAGATTTCACAACCCACTTCACTACCCAAGGATTTTATATGACATATGAGGTGCAAGACCAGGTTTCCTGAAAACAAGGTGCCAGCTAAAAGCACAGTCTAAGCTTTCAGGACAGGCTGTGATGACGATAAAACCTATTCTGAAGGGCAATATCAGTCTCAGTCATGAAGCAGATCAAGACACTGACTTCAAAGACAAGGCAGAAGGTCATGCCAGCACCACTGGCATGTTTTTTTCATCCAGTTTCCAATTTTTAATTCAGGATGTGGAAGATCCAGGTTCAGATCTCTCCTCAGTCACTCAGTATCTAAAAGTGCATCTCCTGGATCTGGTATAAAAGGCACAGGAAAGGTCTTGGCTCCTCAGACAAAAACAACTGTATTTTGCATATCATCTGATCAAGGAAGGACATGACTGAAGACACAGAAACATCTTCCTCTCTTCCAGCAGGGAGGATTTCTGTCACTCATCATCACTCCATAAAACTGAGAACTTGGGTTTTTACACCACCAGCAGCAGCCACCACCAATGAAGAGGTATAAACTTTTACAGGGCTTCAGCAACAAGCCCCTGATCAGCAGTAAAACCCATGGCAGCAAGGAAACCAGCATTGTTAAACAAATTCTCAAATCCTTTTCCCTGCCATCCCATTTTTGCTATAACACAGGCAAATCAGAGACCTGTCGTGGTTTCTCTTCACAGCTCGTAAATCAATGTACAAGTTTGTTGCTCTGCAATGCTGAAGGTACTGGGAACAGGTCAGAGATGAATCCCCCTGTTAAGAACAAGTAGAATTCTGTCAATAACAAAAATTATTTCTAAAAACAAGGGCAAAGTATCACATCTATCAGGAATACCTACTGTTGCTGCAGGCTTGCAATGGGTTTTCACTTCACTGAGCCTCTCTCGGACATATCCAAAGTCTGCTTGTTTCCAGAATATCTGCTGGGCTGTCTCAATGTCACTTGCCCTGATGTGTGAAGGAGAGAGGAAACAAATCAAGGTCTGTTGCTCAATTCTAGTAATAACTTCAGCAGATAATATTTTTTCCACTGAAAGTGGAACAGGAGAACCAGCCAGTTATTTTATTGGCATTTAAGATGCCAAAACAGGAAGTACTTATCAGCTGCATGTAAGTGAAAAAACATCACTGACAATTTAAAGCTATTCTCCCCTAAAAGGGTACAAATTTTTTTTCACATTTTTTCCTCTGTTTTTAAAGCTAAGAAAGGAAATACAGTTATTTTAGGAATCTGAATTCAAGGCTAAATCAGAATAATGAAAACATTCTGGCAGGAAGCATTTCTAGCAGTATTTTCTTCCTTAAAAAGTTAAAGTTTTTAAATCATGTTGAAAGGCTCATTACGCATAAATACACACATTATATATATACACAGGTGTCCACAAAAATCACACTTTAAATTCTAAATATCACAATAATATTTACTTCACAGCTATATCAAAGTGAGCACTACACTATTTTTTTTACCACAATGTACAGTAGACTTTTAAAATTAAACTTACCACCCAGTTTCAACATAATCACACACTGGGTAACTGAACCTGTTCTCTGAGCTGCAAGATTTCTCATAACCCCAGCAGGATTTTAGTTTCTTCAAGTGTTTCTGCAACACAGAATGACTGAGTCAGGTTTTGCAACAGGAAAATGGGAAACGACTTAAGTAAGCTGTTAGCTTTTAAATGACATCATGCTCATAAATCTTGAATAAAAGGCTTTTGGTTTGATCTGTTTTCAAACAGAGTTTGAGAAAAAAAACCAAGATTCTTCATGCACAGCAGAGGCTCCAAAGTGGACACACATGTACAACATTACCCTTGTCTTTTATATGATCTAAGACAAACCCGACTAATTGGCAAGGAGACCAATTAATCACCACCTTCAACTGCTACAGCTCCCAACAACAAACCACCCCAATAAGACATTTGAACAAACAAACAGGAAAAAGCAAACTTACTTTATATGGGCAGAGAGCATCCTGCTTACAGATGTCAGCAACGTGCTGGTTATTGTGCAGAAAGTAGGGGATATGCTCATCTGGCAAGTTGATGTCTTTGTAGCTATACAGTGGCTCCTCTGGAATGTTTGGGAATTCGGTAGGATTTTCAGCTTGGGAATTAGCCAGAATTTCTTGCAGTAGCAATCCAAACACAAGCAACATAATCATGGCAACCCGTGAGTTCTGTACTTTATAAATAAAATAGAAAAGCACACAAGACAAAATTCAATCAGAGTCAGACATGTAGTCAAAGAATTTGTACAGGCATTTCTGGGGTGGTTTCTTTTTCCTGTGAAGACCAAACTTTCACTGAGAGGCCAGACTGCACAACCTCAGGATTATCTTTGAATCATTAGTCATTCAGTGTTATTACGCACTACAAACTCCCAGTCAAGCTAAAATGGGTGTGTTTACTTTAGCTAAATGCCAAGGGATCCTGAGAGCCCAGTGTGGAAACTAAGTATAGAGCATGTAATATCCAGTGAGAAGGGAGAAAAAGTAGAACTGGGGGGAGGGGTGAGAAAAGAAGGATTTTTAGTTTTAAAGTAAGTATGAAAATAGTATGTTCTCCACTTTGAACTAATCATTAGCTGAGGAAGGAATAGGCACACACAAATAGAGGGTCACAGATAAGTCTGTTACAGGATGCCTGTTTCTAGTTCTTAATATAATAAAGAAATTTGACTACTGAGTATATTCTCTATATACTCCATATATAATAAAAGTGTATTTATATATATACACACGTACACACACAGAGGCCCACACATCTGTATACCCTAAAGCTGACTGCATACCTTCCTTCTAACACAACCTTCTCATCTAACACCCTTGCTTTGAACCATTAAACTTCCTGAGGGAAAAAAAAGGATGGCCTGTATCTAAACTCCACCTTTTTGGAGTTATAATTTGCATGCTTGCTTTCAACCGAAGCCTTTAGCAAAATTCCTACGATACAAGTAGTTTTACCTGTTTGGTTTGAGAGGAACCACTTCAGATTTCCCAGGTACAGAAACCTAGAGCGGGGGAGGAAGATGGAGTTAGATCTGTCCTGCAAAAGGAGATTTCCTCAGGACACTGTCCTGCTCCTAGGGACACGTTCCCAACAGTGAGAGCAGCTCCCATAGCCCGGGCACTGCGCTGACCCCTCACTCGGATCCCTTTCCCCGGCACACAGCCCGGGGCATGGGGTATTTCACGAGGATCACACCGCTCCCATCACAAACCCTGCGGTGCCCCCAAAACACGCGGCTCCTTACCCACCCCTGGGCGCCGGCAGACGGGCTGTCACTTCGGGAAGGTGCCCAGCATCCTGTGCCAGGCCGTGATGGGTTCCATGATAAACCCAGAACCGGATCCAGATCCGGACCCAGCCTCTGGCCCGGCCGGCCCCGGTGCCACTCTTGTCATGCCCGCGCTGGACCCGCCGCCCCGCCCCGGCACAGCATCACATCTCACCGCGTACCTCAGCCCCGCCGGCCCCGAGGAGCCCCGCGGGCCCGGGGACCGGCCGCTCCTGCTGCTCGGCGCTCTCGGCCGGCCTCACTCCTCATGTCCCGGGTCAGCGCTGGGCCCGGCCCCGCCGGGCTCCGCGGGAAGCGCCCGTGCGGGTGTGAGGGAGGGGCGGGCGGCACCGCCGCCGGGACCGCCCCGCCAGGGGCGGCGGGAGCCGGACGAGGAGGCAGGGAAGGGAGGCAGGGAGGGAAGGAAGGCAGGGAGGGAAGGAGGAGCCGGGCGGGCCGGAGCGGCGGCGCAGCGGCCGGGCGCGGGTCGGGCTCCGGCGGCGCGGCTCAGGTGGGGCCCGCAGCGAAGGGCACCTGCCCGCGGGGGAGCAGCGGAGGAGCAGCCGCGTCTTCCTTCTGCTGCCGGAAACTAAGCGCTGCCGCCCCGAGAGCGGCGAGCGCAGGATGCGGAGGAAAAGGGCCTTTTCCTGCCGCGGCCCGGCAGGAAGCGCAGGCTCCGACACCCCATTGTTCCAGGCGTCCCCCCGAGCCCAGGCCGGCAGCAGCGGGGCCGGGGCCGGCCCGGGGCCGCCGCGCTCACGAACATCCCCAGGAGCAAGGGCAGAGGTTCATGGATGCCCTGCTGTCCCTGAGCACGGCAGCGCTCCTGCCTGCGCTGGCACCCCGCACCCTCCTGCGGTTTGACCCAATTCCCGCAGGGACGAGCGCCGGGGGAGGCACAGGCGCCAACACTCAGGAGCTTTGAATCCTCCACCAGAGCCTGGACCTCCTTCTGCCCTCGTTCCCAGGTGAGAAACGAGGAACAAACGCTCGGCCCGAGCCAGGATACCTGCGAGAGAACGCGGGCGCCGGCAGAGCTGCTGACACCGCTTACCTGAATAAAGGAAATTATTCTAAATGTCCCGTTATCCACAACCCCATCGCTGCGGTGCGTTTAGAAATAAACCAGCCCCTCGTACATAAATGCCCACGATACGGCAAGACTTCAGCTGGCATCTGCTATCTTCTACCTTAAATATTTTCCTTTCACAGCACTATGGTTCACATCCACCCATCCTCCCCAAAACTATTTTAAAATCTTTTCTCAAAGAGAAACAGAGCACACTGTTAGCGGAAAAATTTATTTTACGCTGACCCGTGCTTTTTACAGTTTATACATATTTTACAACTAGAAATCGGGGGTTTAATTTCACTGTGATAACCATTTCACCTCATAATAAGGATCATTATAGCCCTTAGTAAAATGTAAGCACATAAATAAGAACAAACGTGTAGCAGGAAAAAAAAATTAAATAGAACTAACCCTTCTCTCAAGTGATTTTGACATGGGATTTTGAACATGGGCTCTTGAGTTCCTAAAGGAAGTGAGTACCAGAGAAACCTATCCCTTATCCAAACCCACCTATATCCACAGAGGCCTTTCCATCAGCAATTCAGCTCCTTCTGAACACTACACCGAGTAACCTTTAAATAACATTTCTTATACTTGCATATGCAGTGAAAGTGAGAGCTAAATTAGTTGCTTTCAGAAGGAATGTTCTAAAACAATAAAATTAGACAAAAGTGAGTTTTAGAATTCTAACTTAATTCCTTCCATTTTCCACATTACTCTTCTAGGCAATCTCACTTAATGAATTAAGTGTGTTCAAGCAGACATCACTGTTTCTTCAAAACAAGCATATATATATCAAAGCAAACCAGGATATTTTAAAGTCTGTGTTACCTTCCAACAGCCACTTTGTTTTCTAAGGCTTTGATGATTAAGACACAGAAGGCCATCTGATTCTCAGGTGATAGTAAAGGTTGCACTACAATGGAATATAGAATCCAAAAACAGTCAATACAAATATTTACATCTATTTTAGTAAAATTTAAAAAACCTAATACCTTTTGAGTTTTTACACCTAGAACAGTTAATGCTCATTGCATGTTAAAATCTCCCTTTTACCTAAGCTTTTCCAGTAAACCAAAATAGCCCAAGACATACTCAGGACTGACTGTCAGCCCTTCAGGAGCATCTGCTCACATTACACAGGAAATGTTACCTTCAAAAGCACTGGCAGCAAGAGATCTCAATAGAAGTTCAAAGGATAATTTATTTTTCTTTGCTGCTGCATTTGTCTGCCAAGATTGTAAAAACAAAAACGGTGAAAACCAGGAAGTTATTGATTCACTGTAGTAGAAAAAACTGAACAGAATTTCTAATCTTTGACCATCACAAAGAGTTGTTCTTTTAAGAAAAGACTGAACTTGTACATCATAATTCCAAATCAGTAAAATTCCACCAAGTGTTTTAATATGGACTGATTTTTGCTTAGGTTTAATTGGTCTGGGGTTTTCCAGAAACTTAGAGCAACCAACCATGCTTTAATATGAAGGTAGTGTTAAATTCTGAGGTTTTAGAAGAAAAATCCTACCACCATGGTTCATAAAACTGAAATGAAGACAAGAAGAGGGTAATTCCCTCCCACCTCCCAATGAAAAGAAAAAAAAAAAAAAAGTATTTTTATTAAAGCAGTTAGACGTGTCTATGACAGATGGGGAGTTATAACAAATTTAAGTGTTCTGGCTCCATGGTTTTAATGAAATCCTCACTGAGTAACTGCCTGAATCTCAGATCAGACTAGGATTTTCCATGAACATTCCCTTGGCTGTGTAACTTCAGTGACTAACTGTTCTCCCAGTGAGGAATAAATCCTTAACACCCATAGCAAAATCATATTACCAAGAGGCATTTCTCCAGAAGCAACTCCTCATCCTTCACGTCCTTTTTCAGGCCTTTGAATGCCCAAGCAGGAAAAGAGTTCCCAAATTACAACGTGCACTGCTCTGGGAAAAAAACCCTCTCCCAACAGAGGCACTGGTGTGATAAGCAAAGAATTTCAACTGCCCAGTATTTCACACGACTAGGTTCTGAGATGCAGCAAAGTATTTGCTCTCTGGAATGCAGAGAGGAAGAAGAAAGCTTCTTCTCAGCATTCCCAAGGGTCCCATTCAAACTTTTCCTCTGACATTACCAAAAATGCAGCTCAACCCCAAGTCATGTGAGTGCTGTTTGACCAATACCTTGCTTAAGGAATGGCATGAGAAATACTCTGCAGCCACTGGAGACTCGCCCAAAAACTATTACTAAGCCACAGTTCAATTTTACAAGAAGTCTAACCCTTGCTACTTATATAAAAGGAACCATGAGATCTACAGTGATGTATTTTTAAAAAAATCAGTTTCCTGCATTCTTTTGAACTGTTCTAGCTACTGTTAAAAATCAGCTGCTAAATCTAGGACAGATATTTAATAGCTCAGATTTCTGGTGTTAGAAGTTGAACACATTTATCATTACAAGCAGAGCTGCTGTCTCCAGACTGCTCATGAGAACAAAAGCAATATGCAAGATGAAGCTGTAATTTGAAATCTCATCTGAGCCTCACACTCTGCTTTAGAGGACTTAATGTAAAGTAGTCAGACTAATCAGATTTGTCTAAGAATAATCTCCCTGACACATTCAGATGTTGTAATCACAAATCTAAGATTTTTCCTGTCACAAAAATATCCACCAATTATGCTTCAGATAGCAAGTCCTCCCACTTAGTTATTAAAAATTACCTGATGAGATTTTAGAAAATCTCACATAAACACTTGAGGAAGACTTCCAATGTGTTTTTTACAGCTTTACAAAGATTATGGATCAAGGGCTGCTTTAGTACTACTCATGCCTCCCAGTGCTGTCCCACAAGGTAACAACTTTGTTACCTTCCTGCTTTTATGTAAAATGATCCACCATCTGGCAAAAATTTAAATAAAGGGATGACTGAAGGAAAAAAATTAAATATTGCACAAATAATTTAACTGCAGACAGAACAAGACACTTAAAGCATTGATTCTTCTGTCAACATATGAACTCTATTATATAATCACATTTTCTATAATACAGGGCTTTTTTACAAGACATTTAAATTCAGCATTTACATACACAGTTATCTTTACAGTCCATCACCATATAATGTTAAGAGTTCCATGAGGAATTAATTTTGTCTCTGTCTTAAAAGTTCATCTATCTGAGTCTTGTACATGTTTTTCACATCTTCCAGATCCAGCCGGAGCTCCTCAGCCTCCTCTGCCTTCTCCCCATACATCTGGAGGATGGTGTTGTACCTCTGATCCAAATCCTGCAAGGACACATTTTGTTATCTCACTGGTGTTCAGCTGCATTCAAGCTGCTGTTGGGACAGTGTTTACACTGCCAGGGGAAGTAAGTGCAGCATTACCTTGTCCAAGTGTAACTACAGTGAAGCACACAGTAAACTCTTCAAAAGTAATCTGTGCTTTCAATACATATAAATTTATATTCTAGATGTTAAAGATCCTAAAAGAGTTAGTGCTGGTTTCAGAGGACATACTAAAGCACTTTGAAGTTCAGTTGCTATAAGCATTAAAATCAATTCGAAAACTGCACTGTTTTACTACAGAAATGACCAGTTTGTAAAATGTTTCATGAGAAAACTGCACATTCTGTATCCAAAAACTATTCCAATTTTTTTTCAAATATTTCTGTTTCAATTCAATAGGATTCAATTATTTGTTCTATTCTCTGTCTCTCTACTGGACACACACTCAGCTTTTGCATCAACGTCTTAAACCCATGCTATTTAGCAAAACACTCCCTCTACTAAAAAATCCAGTTCCAGACAAATGGCTAAATGATAGAAACAAAAAAGGTCTCTCCCTGATTTAGCACACATTTCCAACAACTGTCTTTTGAAGCGACTGCCTAACCATGGAGTGGGCATTTTTAGATTCTACTATAAGAAAAACCCCAAAACCAGGCTCTTTGGTCACTTATGCTTAGAGACAGATTTGAATATATTCCTAAACTGATAGGACTGTTCCTAAAGAAATGCAACTATCTACATTCTACGATGGATTTACACCAGAAATGCAGTTACCTTTAACTGTGTGCGTAATTTGGGTATTTCCTTCACTTTTTCTTCAAGTTCGTCATTTTGATTTGTTAATTTAACCAGTTCTTCTGCCATTATTGATCGAGTTTTCTCCAGGTTTCCAATTTCCACCTAAGGTAAACACACATAACAAGTAGGAAAAACAAAGAATTAACTGTATTTATAAAATACCATATCAAAATACACAGTAATTAGGCTTATTCTTAAGCCAGATTGTGAAACAGCACATCTCAGATCCACTCTTTCTCCTCAAATCTCAGTGTTTTAGGTTTTATTTTTCAGACAGATAGGTTAAGTCTGGATAAGTCCTTGCCAAAGCAAAAAAGGAACCAACAAATCTTTCTCTTGCTCATCCCTACCCAGCTGTGCTGATTCACAGAATTCTCATAACACTGACCAAGCTTTCTGAAAAGATACCTGTAGATGTGAAATCTCTCCTTCTCTTAGTTTCAGCTGTGACTGAAGGTTTTCAATTATACTTGAACCTGAACCCATCCTTATTGCATCATAGAGATTGCTCCCACTGGTAGCTATTGGTCCAAACGAGTGATCATGAGGATCATCCTACAAAAAAGGTTGGAGAAGCTGAAAATTAGACAAAAACATGCCCAGTTTGGAATCTTCCCTCTTCTAAATATGACATCATTTAGGATTTAAAATTATACTGTGCTAGGCAAGCATTTCAATGCTTAAAGATTGTTTTCAAAACAAAAGCTTGAGGAGAATAGGATTTGGGACAATTTGGGATAGATCCCTACTGGCAAATTCTCCTGGCACCTATACAGGTGCCATTTAATGTTGACAACATGAACTGGACTGACAGGGAAGGAGCAGCAGGAGGAGACAGCAAAGTACAGCAGCCAGTGATGCTGCCTAGGAAGCAGGGCTGTGCCCTAAACCAGGAGTCCAAATAAAAACAAATCAATTGTATGTTTTACCATCACAGACATCTTGTAAGCAGATTGATGTTTCTGAACAGGATGTTAGCTTGTCTAAGGCAAATAAACTCTTGAAGAGTCATTTTCTACGTTACTAAAAGTTCTTGAGGAGGAAAGTAAGTGGTCTGTCAAGAAGAAAAAGCCATTACAGGTGATCTGTCCTACCTGTGAGACAAAAGAGGTCTGAAGACCTGCCATGTCCACCCCACTGATGGAACTGGAGCGAGACATTGATGGTGTACTTGATACAGTTTCAACTGTAAATCCCTTTCGGTCCTTAAAAACAAAACCATCCAATAATACCAGTTAGAAAAAGAAAAAAACATGCACAACATGCTAAAAGATTCTATGAAGAGCCTCCCTTTTCCCACCAACAATTATAGAACACTACGTGATAGATTTTCTACTTGCCCCATAGCTAAAACATATGAAAGCTCAACAACAAAGAATTTCTGTGCTGTAACACAGCCTTATCTTCAAGATCTCAGAGCTTTCAGGAAATTAAGACAGAAGCTGAAAATTACACTGAAAAAGGGTTCTCGTTCAAGTAACCAAGAGAGACTTTGAGGCAGTTTTGTACATCCAAATGTATCATAGAAAGAGTATCTCACACCCAGAAGAACATCTCTTCTTAGAATGAATGTCAAGGCCTTTTCCTTCTTTTTAAATAAAGTGTATGAATTAAATTCCAGGATTTTTCACATGCTAATTATTTACTAACACGTCTTCAAAACAGACTGGCCTCTTTTTTTCAGGCAGCATCTACAAGTATGCTAACCTCTGAAGGTGAAAGCACTTAGATTTTAGGACTGGAGACAGTAAGAAACAAACAAACAACAAAAGTAGTTTTACTTGAATACTAGCTGCTAATTAGTGGTAATGAATTTAATGACTATTGAGGATTGCTCTATGACTTGTGACTTCAGCTGGAAAGCATGTGGAACATCACACACAGTCATGTGAAACAAAACAGGAATCCAGTGGAAGCAATGCTGGTAATCTAAGCAAAGAAAACAAAGCTTCAAAAGAGAAAGGATCCAAGAGTGCTCAAGGAACACAGGATTAAACAACAATCTGTATTTTACCTCTTCTCAGGTTAAATAGACTATTACTCAAAACTTACTTCAGTGAGTCTAACACAACACCTATTTCACTGAAAAGATACTGCCAGGTACTAAAAGTTTCAGGTATAGATATCTACTAAAATAAAGACAGTATCAGTAAGACTTAGAAATGTTAGGTTTTGGCACCTTCTCCTTTGCTGCTTCTTGTACAAGAATAGCCTTCTTTCTCTCCTGTTCAACCTTCATTTTCTCCATTTCTAACTGAGTAGCCAGCAGTGCCTGCAAAGATAAATACAAGCTGTTAACCTCTTGCTAACTCAGATTTCAACCAGAAAACAGATTAAAGCTGAACTAGGCAATACCTTTTCTTTCTTTGCTTCTTCCAAAGTTTTTGCATACTCATCTTTGAGCCCTTCTAGTTCAACTTCATACCTACAGGGAGGAAGGAAAGAGGTAAAGTCACTTTAAATAAGCGTTCTCTGTAGATGCAGATTTAAAACACAGCTGCAAGGCTACAAAAAGTTATGAATGTAACACTTGTCAATTTTAGCATGAAACAAAGTATCATTATTACAACATTTTTGTAACTTTCTTGCACAGTCATATCAACACTCCATTTCACTACAGTTATAAAGAAATGCTGTTAACCAAAAATGAACTCACCTGCTGTTTTCATTTTCCACTTTCTTCAGTTTATTTCTCTCCACTTCCAGCTGAGCCTGAAGACGAGTATTTTCTTGCCTTAAAAGACTATTTTGAGATTCAGAAGAAGACATCTGAATTTTATTAGCAAGAAGTTCTTCTGTAGCAGCCCGTTCTCTCTCAGCAGCTGCTGCTAGAAGAGTTTGAGACTCACCTAAACAGTAAGAAAAAAACATGGAATTTAACCTTTTTTGATCAAACACCTAGAATATGAGCCATTTACTTATGCATCAAAATTGAATTTAAGGGGTTTTTTAATATGCAACTTATCTTTCCTAAAAACTACATCTTGTTTCTTCTTTTTTCTTTTAAAGGAAGTTAAATATTTACCACACACAGACAGAGGATCAAAGCAATGCAGAATGAAGTGATTTCATACTCTTTTCAGAATGCAATATTCAACTACAGATTGCCTCCAGAAAGGAAATAATTTCTTTGGGTCCAACTTTGGGCTTTTAATGTATTTTTCATTTAAAACAGTAGGTTACTACTGTATCAAACATATATCATGTATCATCACCTATGAAGTTAGGTGATTCCAAATGTTACAATTTGGAATCTCAGCATCAGGCTCCATACTGGAATACTGTCAGTGTCTCAATGCCCTTAGATGCTACAAGGACATGTACACTCTAACCCCTCCACCTTACAATTTTATGTTAAGGTGTGTTTTACAGAGAACCAGTGGATTACCTGTCCAAGAATGTTGGCATAACCCCTCCACACCATTTCCTTATAGGAAAGCATTTGGTGCTCATCCCTCCTGATCCACCATCTACACAAGTGTTAAGCCCATTACATTTGCCTTCACACATCTCACATCTTCACCCAGAATTCAGTAAAAGCTAAAGCATCTCACTCAGCCTGTCAGAAAGGTTCTTTTCCAGTTTCTCCCATGCAGAGGTCTGTGCTCCCAGCGTGGCCTGCAGGTTCTCTATCTGCCGCAGAAGGGGCCGTGTAGCAGAGGTAACGCTTTGGCTCAGCTCTTGGTTCCTGCTCTCTGCTTCTTGGAGTCTCTGAAATCACAAATTGAATATAATTAAAATCGTCTGATGGATTCAAACATTCATACAAAATTCATCTAAATAAATAGCAGCTGCTTTACATTCTAAAATTATTGCTTTACAATCTAACATTCACTTGGTTAAATTTCACGGAAAAGTGTGAAATTCCATTAGAGTAAGGGCCCAGAAATTCCAGAGCTCTGGACCTCATTTGAAATATTTTGGCAACAATCTATATACTGGGCCTTAAGAACAATAAAAATATTCTTAAGAAGCAGATAAAGAGTCATTCGAAAGTGTATTTGCCAGCAATTTTAGACAACTATCATAAAATTAATGTCTGTATTTTGTCTCGTATTTAAAAAGGACAGCATTCTATTTAAGAGGCATCATAAAAAATTATGACATTTTTTTCCACTATGTGATTTAAAAAAAAACATTTCCATTAATATTTTTATTGCTCCTCTGTAAAGGACAACCATTGCAGGTAACCAGGAAAATAAAGCCTCTCTTTCAGACTGTTCATGTCATGGTAGCATTTTATTTTGGGGTTTTTAGAAGTTCTCCTTGCAGATGTAAGTTGGCATGTTGTTTGTTATAGTACCTGTTGTAGTTCACCAATTTCCTGCCGTAAATAATCTTCTTTTCTTGCTGCCTGCTGCTCTGCACGTTGCAGTGCCAGCCTCAGGTCTGCCACCTAAATAAACAAGAAATTGTTACTAAACTCTTGCCAAAAGTTATATCATCACCTATTCCTTGCCACTGCCCCACACCATTTTCAAACAGTGTTAGACAGGATGTGTTTGTTTACAAGTGAAGGCTTCATTTTTGCACGTACACAAATAGTTAAACTGGTTTATTTATCACTAAAAATTCTAAGAGGTAAGAGTATGACAAACTTAATGTAGAGCTAATCAAAGTAATTTCATTTAGACAGGTAAAATTATAAGTGATTTTAAATAAAATTAGTATTTTAAAGGTTAGCACAATCACCCCTTAACATGGAACAAGTTCCACGGGGAAGAAATCCTCTGGGTGTTTGCTAAGTACACAAAAGCCAGTCCCACCCAGTTCATTACGTCAGGTGTACACAGCACCTCAGTGCAGTCACTTGTTGAATTAAAGAGTTTATTGACTGCATTTCAGACCCACCTGAATTGCCAAAGCTTCCTGCTGCTGCCGAGCCTCCTCCTGGGCCTTTTCCAGTGCTAACCCAAGCTCTTCCTTTGCCTTCATTTCCCGACTTAGAGCTGCTTCCTGAGCCTCACTGTCCTTTGTAGCATTTGCTTTATGAAGATCTGCAAGTTCCCTAGGGACCAAAAACCAACCAAACAAATAAACAAACCCCAGCATATTTAAATGTCAACAGCAACTTGGCAAATAACTTTGTTACATTTAAGTATTTCACAAGCATTGCACAAGGAAGAGCCACAATCTGAAGGTGTGATTGCTTTGCCTACTTGTATGCACTGTCTAGCGCTGCCTGCACACTCCTGTTCCTTTCTTCAAGTTCCTCCACTTCTGCCTGAAGTTTAGCAAGGTCCTTTTCTTGTCTCTCCACAACACTGTTCAGCTGTTTAATGCTGTCTCGATGCTGCTTCTCAAGGTCTTCCTTACCATCAAGCACCTGTCAGTGCAAACAAGAAACACGAAACAAACCCCAGGATGTGGAGCTGCCAACACTGAGGACAGTGACAACAGTGGCAGCCAGTTTGGGATAAAGTGACTAAACCCATCTAACACTTGGCAAAAAGAGAAAGGTTTTGCTTCCCTGCCTTCCCCACAGGAGGGAGCTGCTCTTCACCACAGTTTCAGACAACTCCACATCCTGAGTTTGAAATTCGTAAAGTTTTGACTCAATCACTAATCACTGCCCAAATTTTCGTGTTACCAGCTCACACGGTAACAGTAGTGCAAGTGCAAATAAGCAGCTGAGAAGATCCCTCACTTCAGTTTTACAATGAATACACACATAAATCACAACTCAGAGCTCCAATAATGTGAAATGGTGAGGGCCCTGGCACAGGGTACCCAGAGCAGCTGTGGCTGCCCCTGGATTCCTGGAAGTGTCCAAGGGCAGGTTGGACAGGGCTTGGAGCAACCTGGGACAGTGGAAGATGTCCCTGCCCATGGCCAGGATGGGCTTTAGGGTCCCTTCCAACCCAAACCATGCTGGGATTCTATGAAATAGAGAAGCCTCCAGAAAACAAAAAAAAAAGTCAATTTATCAAGAGCCCTCCCAAAAGGCAATTTTGCAGCTAATATAAAAAACTTTAAGAATCTCACCTGTTTTAAATGCTGCAACTCCTCTTCCATTTCCTTAATCTTTTTGTTCTGTTTTGTGTTAACATTTTCTCTCTCTTTCTCTTTGGCTCTTAATTTCTTAATAATGTTGGAATTGTGCAGCTGCTGTTTGGAAAGCTTTTCTCCTGTGAAGAAATTGAACATGGAGCTAGTGCATATTGGTGATATTCTGTGGATTCTCTCTATTCACACCAACCTTGCTCTTTAGTCCCATGAAAATACTACTCCAGTAAATGTGGAAATACATATTCTTACATTTTTTCATGCAAGTTCTTAAGCTTATCTTATCCTGAGATACCCTTGCTACACTGAGCTAGGAGAGGATGTGAAAGGCTTTGTAAATAAAGCAAGTGAGCTCATTATATTAGGAAAAAACCCAACATTACCTTTTCATTTAATGTCTATATTTTACTTCCAAAATTAAATAAGTGTTAAAGGAGACACTGTAGAAATGCCATGAACAATGCTCTCGTTAAATTTCTTCTGAATGGAACACGGAATGTTGTTCTGCACATGCTGGTTTTACCTCTCAGCACCTTTTAATGCATCTTGCAGGAAGCACCTCTCCAGCCATCTGTACCTGCCTGACCCCTCCTGTTGCTCTTTGCTACTCACTAAATATTTCAAATGTTCAGAAACATCCAACATGCTGCAAATTCAGCACTTTTTCACCACACAAAGAAGGCTTGAATGCAAGGCCAGTACATTTCAAACTATTCTAAACATTTTTACTGCAAAAAAAAAGTTAATTCTCACCTTCCTCCATTAATCCTTTGATTTGCTCTTCTTTTTCTTTCAATAATTCAGCAGTTTCATTGGTATTAAGTCTAGTAGCCAATTCCTCTTTAACAGTCTTTACTTCCTAAATAATAGGATAAGATACTTAGGACTGTTTATTAAAATACATGTAGGGAAAAACAGAGAGAGAGCTATACTGATCACCTTTTTCTTCTGCCCTTCCTCTCAAGAGGCTTTGCTTGGAAAATAATTTAGGTTGGAAGGGAACTCTGGAGATTATCTGATCAAAACATATTGCTCAGAGCCTTATTGCATCAAGTTTTAAAAACCTGCAAGGATTGAGACTCTGTAAATCCCCTGCACAATTTGTTCCAACTTCCCCATCAATTTAATTTTCTTGAAACTTTTGCAATAGAGAAAAACCTATTCACACTTAGATACTGAATGATTTTTCTAGTTCAACTCGCTGCTGTGTCAACACAGTGACAAACAGCTGAAAAATATTTGTTTTCCAGTTAGATTTGAGTTTCCTTTTTTTGCATTAAGCTAGTGAAATGAAATGCTGTGACACCAAGTTAAGAACATTTAAACCCCATAAACTTTGCTGCTGTAGATTTCCTTGCTCATTCCAAATCAATCTGTCATCAGCTCTTAATTTTCCTACCAGTTAATCCTCTAAAGAAGCCATTCCCATTCTTCACCCCTTCCTCCCATCCCCAGGCCATTCTCCCCCACCAATGCAAACACATATTTGGTACAAGGTGAAGGAGAGCACATATTAAATCTCTTTTTTTCCCCAAACTAGACCAACTTAAATGAGTTCCCCAAGCTGGTTCACAGCATGGATGCAAGAACACAGATGTGAACACCAAGCAGCCTGGATGGCTGGAAACAGCTCATGCTGGTTAATAACAGCTTCATGCTTTTTCCTGGGTTAATGTTTAGTGTTTTTCCTCAAGAAATTCAATTGTGTCATAAACTAATAAATATTAATTTCCTAAAAGAAGCCAAATTACCTTTTTAGCTGCATCTCTCTCTTTGCAGGCTAGTTGGAGCTTCTTCTCAGCATCTGCAATTCGCTGAGCAAACTCCTCTTTAAGAGATGAAAGGCTGCTGCTCTCTTCTTTCATTCTAAACATTTCACTGCATTTAAAAAGAACATTTCAGAACAGTTTCACGGTTATGTGACCCTCCAAACAGTTTGCAACAGCTTGTCTTAAATGCTTTTAAAAAAGTATTTTAGTTGCATTACACATGATAAACAAAAGTCAAAAAACCTCACATCTGTATTACAAGTCCTAATCAAAGACCTTAATTCAGTAGTTTACCTATGAAAACAACTAAATGCTTATCTTAAATGTTTTGCCCCTTGACAAAACCCTTTTTAATTAACCATAATCTGTACTGGGTAAATTATTTATTTTTTAAGTTAGTAACAATTTAGTCATTAAACAACAGTATCATATATCGGTACATTTTGTAACTCAATATTTGATCAATGAGCTAGTAAATACAACTTTCCATCTTCTCCCTTTTCAACTTTAACAAAATTAAATATAATTTCAGGTTTTTCCCACAACCAGCCCTTCTTCCATACTTCCACTGCCTACATTATAGTCAACACATTATTTAGTAAATCAGGTTCATTTCCCTGTATCAGGAAAGTCAGTCTCTCTTAATAGCTGAATCCAGTCTTATAATAAAGATCTTCATTAATAACCAAGACTAATTCTCCACATTTGTGATTCCTACTGCTTGCTTACTGAAAAATGTTTCCCCAGTCCCCTCCCAAAAGAGATTTGGGCTCTAATAAATAACATGTCTTTTAAAAAAAATCCCATCATGGCACATGCAATCATTATTTCCCCCTTTCCCAAGCAGTGCACATCCCCTGTAACCTTTGTTCCAGTCATAAAGCTCCTTGGTTTATCTATTGTCTAAGATTTTATTACGGCAAAGTCACAGTTCCAGCACTGAGTGTATTTTCATACTTACTCTTTGAGGTTATCATAAGCTTCTTCCAAGCGAGCCCTTTCTTTACTAGTACTTAACAACTGTATTTCCCTCTTCTCCAGCTTCTCAGTTAATGAATCAATCATCTGGACAAGGTTTTATAGATAAAGATCAGATTAATGGGACAATTAAAACACAAGAGGGGCAGGCTTTCCCTTTCCCCCACCCCATTCCCTCACAAGATTATTTAAAATTGAACTTGTCAGTGCTTCCAGGAATTTGAGGCAGAAGTCAGTGAGGACTACCATGTTTCTGAACATGAAGACACCTGTTTTCTACAGGTGTAGAAATCCTACTAAATCAGCACATGTGCCTCCAGTAAGTTCCTCAACAACATCACCTACAGTGATATTTAATTATACACAAAGTTTTTAACTAGAGCTGGCAATCTACAGGCAATCTATAAAACTATGGCTTACATTAAGCATTAAGACTCCCAATGTTCTTTACAGAATAATTTCTTTGGGAAGGTCTCTTCTGTGAAACATTAGCACAAAGCACCAGAATAGCCTCAGATGAGGGAAGAAAATTTTCACCCAGGGTCAAAAGCTCCTAGCTCACATCCTCAAATTAATACCAGATTTTGGAAAGCTGAATATAGATAAATAACAACCATATAAGAAAATATACAAATATAAACACCAAAGAATTTAAATAACACATTTGACCTATTAGGCTTCCTGTTTGCCACCCCTGCTCACAATTCACAACAATGATAGCCAGGTGGATCAGGTGAGACCCACAACTATCTGATCAGAAATTTCACCAGCACTGCTCCACTGCAGGATATCAACGACAGTTTTCTAAAGGGTCAGAAAGTTCAGCATCAATTAATTCATTCAAATAAGCTGATGTAGGAGAGATACAGGACAATGTAAGAAAATGTCAGGAGTTTCATTTGTAATCAAAAGGTGTGTTTGCAATACATGTTTTAGTTACCTTTTTCAGCTCTTGCTTTTCACTGTCCTCTTCTACCAATTGCTCCCCAGCATCCTGCTGGGGCTTGGCCTCCTCCTTCACAACCTGTTCTTCAACAGTTTGCACAGCAGCAACCAGAACAACATCTGGCTGCTCAGAATTAACAGGGGTTGCACTTCTCCCACTCTCTTCCATCTCAGCTTCCTCAGCATGTAACACAGCAGCATCAGTCAAGTTTTCAGATTTATTTTTCAGGGCGTCAACCGTTTCTGTCTTTGGCACGGAAGGACTGACAGCGACAGACACTGAGGCAGAAGCCCTGCCTGATAACTCATCATCTGAATTTATTTCACTGACACTCCTGCTGTCCAAGGACTGCACACTGAATGAATCAATTCTTTCAAAAGCATCCGAGGAGCTGCAGCTCTCTGTCATTTTCTGGAAGTCGTCTAAGCGATTATAATCCACACAGGCAGACGTGGAGAGGAGCTGGAACGACGTCTGCATGAGGTGAAGGCTGGATTTGGAATCTGCAGCTTCTTGTCTGGAACTGACTGAGCTCTCACTTATCACACTTTCGTGGTCCAGAACTTCAATATCGCTCGTTGTGGAAGTGCCTGAGGAGAAGGTGCTGATGGGAGGTGATGGGGTATTGCTTTGTCTGTCCTCAGTCTTTCTCTCCTTCCCTTCCAAACCCAGGTCCTTCGTGCCTGCTCCAAGGGGCTGAGAAGCGCCCTCGGGTGCACCTGCTGCTCCATCCCCTCCTACACTGGATTTTTCAGTAGGAGAATCTCCAGGTTCTTCAAAATTTAGAGCAGACACCTTTTTGTCAGTAACTTCATTTGTGCTTCCTTCATGCTGGGCATCAGATTTAAGCACAGCATTCTCTTCTAATTTCTCCTTGGGAATATCAAGGCTTTTCAAGTCCAGGGCAGCTACGGAGGAATCCTTCACTTCTGCCTCTGTTGTCACTGCCCCTTCCAGCTGACTGGAGTGCTGAGACTTCTTTAAAGTGCTTTTCACCTCCTCTTTGGGTCGCTGTGATTTGGCTGGAGGTTTGGACACCACTGGGTTTTTCTGTATACTCTGAACATCTGTCGGGGAGAGAAAGGCACTGAAGAAGTTTTCAGATTCATCCACTACTGTCCTCCTCACTGGCTTTGTGATGGCCGTGGGTGATACTGGCTGATTCTGGGGTTCTGTGTTTGAGCTCAAGCCCCAGGAAGATGTGTCCCATCCTCCACTTATGAGAGAGTTTGTTCCTAAAAAAAAATAAAAAGAAAAAAGAGAGATAGGCAAAAAAACCCCCTACTTTGAAGGCTACAAGCAAAAGCAAATGTGGCCTCCTGCTTCTCTACCGTGAAAGGAGTCCAGGCAAAATAACCTGAAGAGCTATAGTTAAAAGAATTATACTGATTAAAACAGGAGGAAAAAATTACAAGGTCTTATAAGTTATCCGCAAGTAGCACATAAACACTTCACACACCATTACAGAAAACAGAGGGGAAAAGTTTCAAGTATTTGCAGAATTTACAGTGTAAGAAGAGCCCTTGCACTTCAGTTTCTGACAGATTTCATTTTTCCTCATACACCAAGCATCAGCATGGAGATGACAATAAAAATCAGCAGGAGCCCAGATGAGAATTTTCTTCTTCTGTGGAAAAATACTGAATTATTCAGTTCTGAAGCTGCCCTAAAATATCAGTAATTCCAATTATTGTATTTCTTCCAGATATTCCAGGGCTTATCAACAGCAAGAACAAGAATTTCAGCATCAAATTTCAGTAGCATCTGAAGTAAGAAAGGCAAATCGAAAAACAATATCCAATTTTTACCTACAAACAATCTGATTAACATAACTATTTCAGGCTACTTAAAACCAAACTCACTCTATACAGCAGCATCTATTAAAAACACTGAGTTACAATATTTAAAGCTGGCTTCCACTTTCAGAACAGTTGATAGCTGCTGGCCTCAAATCCCAAATTCAGATGAACAGTTTTCATTGCCCAAAATACTACAAACATGTGATTTATTACTACAAACATCTGACTTATTGCTACCTTGTCCATGATTCAACAGCTTCAGAAAAAGCTTTGAGTTAACTGTAACATTCAGAACATATTTTGACATCTCTTAAAAACAAGTATGTTTTCCCTGAAAACCAGATGCAGGCTGAAGTTTGCCGCTCTTCTTATGAATTACAGAACCACCATAAATAATAAGATATAAATCAAATTTTTTAAAAAATTGGACAAGTCTAAAGCTTCGAAAAATTAAGCATGACAGAGTTTTCTACAAGCAATTTCTGCATTTTAAGATTACACCAGACTACTTATATGACTGCCAAGCCCTAAAGGGACAAAGACATCTCAAACAGACTTTTGTTGAGCAACCAACCTGGAAATAACCTCCTCCTTCTCCAAATACCCATAGTTCTTTTAGACATATTGTAACACATATTGTAACAATGACACCGATTCCAGATGATTTCGTTTCCCGCCCTATTTTTTTATTATTATTATCTTTAAGATATTATTTTGGGGGGAGCTTCTCATAAGAGGGTTCCTTTTTGCTCTTTCTCTTCCAAACAGCAGCTCAAGGCTGACCATTCCCTCAGGCTCTCCATTAGCACATGTACAGAGGAGACACTTCCTCATAGCCATGACAATTTTTCCCCGAGCACATTCCTTTCAGCAGACGCTGGAGGATTATGAACTGGAAGCCACGAAAAGTGGAAACTACATTTGGTTCACATGGACCAGGCTTTCAGCTTCTACTCTGCCCTTCCTGTTGCACAGTGCGAATCCATGCAAGCCTCTGAAAAGAACTTGATTCCCCTTTTTTTATTATTGAGCAGTTTTTACCAATTATTAGCCCCTCAGAAAAAAAAATACAAATAAATAAGACCTCAAGAAGCAGGGCTGTGGAGCTCAGTGCTACCCATGCGATAAAAGCAGGACACTGGTGACACCAGGCAGGCTCTGAGCTGAACCTGCCCCGGCTTCGTGTGCCGGCGCCACCTGCACGGGGGGCGCGGGAGGGTGCAGAATGTGGATTACATAAACCAGGGGGTATATAAACTCTGAATTATATAAACCGGGGGGGCTCTGAATTATATAAACCAGGGGGGCTTTGGGCGGGAGGGCCGGTTAAACCTCCCCAAGGTAAGGGAAAGAGGAGGAAGGTGAGACGAAGAGCTGTGGGGCTCGGCACGGCCCCCGGGCCGCCCGCCCTTACCGTCACCGTAGTCGGGGATGACGGCGTCGGGCCAGGGGCTCTCCTCGGCCTGGATGTCCAGCACCCGGTCGATGGACTTCTGCGCCTGAGACAGAGCCTGCTTAGCGAAGCTGGACAGCTGCGAGGCGTTGAACCAGCTCATCCTCGGCGGCTCGGCAGCGCACGTTCCCCGCAGCTGCCCCCGCTGCCGGGGGGCCGGCGGGCCGGGCCGGGCGCGGCGCTGAGGGAGCGGAGCAGAGCAGAGCGGAGCGAGCGGGCCCCGCGCAGGCGCCGCCGGATCCACGTCGCAGCCGGGCCCCGCGCAGCCGCGTCCCGCCCGCCACGTCCGGGAGGCGGTACCGAGCACCGCGCCCGCCCTCACAGCGCCGCCGGAGCGGGGGAAGGCTGCGGCTCCAGGCTGGGATACAAAACACCATCCGGTTCCAGTCCCTGTCATGGGCACAGACACCTTCCACTCCAAGGTCTGATCCGGCCTGGAACACTTCCAGGGGTGGGGCAGCCACAGCTTCTCTGAGCAACCTCTGCCAGCCCGCACCACCCTCAGAGGAAAGAATTTCTTCCGAGTATCTAGCCTAAATTTCCCCTTTTCCAGTTTGTACCCATTACTCCTTGACCTATCCCCCTATTTCACCTCTTTCAATTTGTACCCATTTCTCCTCGTCCTTTTAAACTATGTAGTTCATAGTTTAAAAATTGTAAGCTTCAAACACAGCTAATACATCAGACTAGAGTTCAGGTTGTGGCACCCAGCATTGTTAAGTGTCTAAAACATGATGCCCCAGATTTTTTAATGGAGGTTATAAATGCTCTTGAATATCCACAGAAAAGCCACAAACTCAGGTGTCTTTCTGATTTTTTTATTAATAAATACCTTAACAGCACCAATGATATTTGAACATAATCTTGCAATGCTGTGCATGGCTGCTGCTTAGGGACAGTGAGGAGACACATCTGTATTTTCAGGTACAGTTGATCATTTTTTCCTTTTGTTTTTCTTGTAAACAAAGCCATCTTCCATATGTAACACCTTCCATAAAATTCATCAAATCAATAGCAAATAAGAGGGAAATGCTCATTTTAATCTATTGCCTCCTTTGGTTTAAGGTGACTTAGTAAGTCTCAGGAGTGCTACAACTTAAAACCAGATTGTTATGGTTCTTTTAAAAACATTCTTTTCTTTGCATATATGTATGCACAAATGCTGGAAACAAGACTTTTGGCCACCTTAAAGTTCCACGGGTTTGAAAGTACATTAGCATGAACATTTTGACAAAACCAGGGAAAAGTGTATTTCTATACATCAGAGATCTGTACATGAATAAGCATTTATACAAATATAATCCACCAAATATTGGCTTCTACGTTCAATTCTGAAATACGGTGATTCATTTAGATTTCCTAACCTTCAACCATGCTGGCACTAACAGGAACATTTCAGGCTGCTTCAACACCCACAGAGTATGTTTGTTTTATAAGGTGAGCACAGATTTCTCCTGCTGTATTTGCACTTTACTTATGAATGAATTAAGTGGTAAAGTGAAGCTTGAACAACATAGTCTGTGGTGTAGTAACATCAGCAACTGCAAGTTCCTGGCCATCCACAAGCCCCAGCTCTGAAACAGAAAGAAAAGCTTAATTAATTTAATTAAACCCATGTGCTTTGCCTTTTCAAGAAGCCCAAAAAAATTAGAAATGCTATTCCCACAAATGATGAAATAAAGCTGCGAACAGCTCACTGGCTAAATTAATCTAATTAAACCAGGAAACAGACCTTGTTGAGAAATACGTAAGAAATTCTACTGAGGTGCGTTTAATTTACAGCAGTTATTTGGTTGCTTTGTTGCAATGTTCTGTGCATCTGCCTGCACTTCCCCTTTAAACAGTTGATACACCTGAGAAATACTAATTTCTGAATTAGTACTGAATTCAGTAATAATACTCAAACTAATATTGAATGTCTACTGAATGTAAAAGGACAGTGAAGCACATTGTACTGCATAATGCAATATAAAGCTAAATATCCACACAGAGGGATAAAACTGACTTTCTCTAACTTGAAAATCTGCACCTGACAGCTCCATGATACCTTTTAGTGTCTTGGAAAGATTTGGCCTTGTTCGTTCTTCAATTGAAGCTACTGTCTGCAAATAAAAAAAAAAAAAAAGGCCAAAATATATATTTTTTTGCAAATTCAGTAAATTTAAGTGAATTCAGAATATTAAAGTCAATTGTGTATGTTCAGATTACCTGTAAATAAAGTGTTTTATTTCCCCCATACATAGTTGCTGTGATTGCAGGAGATTTCATCTGCCTATATATAAAACATTTAAAAACAAACAAACAAAACAGAAACCAAGCAATCAGGTTAAAAATACATTTAGAAATTACCTTTTTTAAGCACTAAACGAACGAATTATCAAATTAGTCAGAATGGTTTCAACTTACAATGAAGCATTATTTGTCAAGTAATCCAGGATCTCCTGCAATTTAGCTGATGGGGAGATCTCTATGTTTTGGGGAAGCTGGCTGCAGGCTGGACAATTCTCCTACCACAAAACAGCACAAGAATACATATTATGTTAAAGATGATTTTAGAAATGCTGCTAGTAAGGTCTCAAAAGTGTTTGAGTAGCGCTTTTTATAAGTTTTAGCTCTAGAAATATTAATAGTTGCAAATATTTATGACTAACCCCATTTCCTTCTGAAGTCTGTCACTTGGATTGACTCCCAACATCACTTCAGTATTTATGAATGACAAATTTCATCTGACATAAAATCCAGTACTACAAACTTTCAGATCAATTTTTGCCATAACCTCTTTTTGAGAAGATCTGCCCATGAGTCATCTTAGGTTTGAGGATCTTATTTTGGAGTTCTACTCTGCAGAAGTAGCAGACCAGTGACGCTGTAGTTTCCACTTTTAAAACTTCAAAAATATTATTATTCAGTGCTAGAGGCCAACTGATTCAATACTGAAGTTCAGAAATACACACAAAGTGCATAAATACAAACTAAGGAAACAACCATTGAAGCCCTTTAATGGCACTAACCTTTCTTTCAGCTTCAAAACTGTATGTATATAATCCATCCACATCATTGAACACCAAGTAGTTGTTAAGAGGAACATACGCACTGTAATGACAAATATGTCAGTGTTGACACATGGCATTCTGCTGGAAATCATGTCTGTTATTAATAAGAAATTAAATACCTTGTGGCTATTTTAAAAACTTCCGTGGCGCAAACAGCTGGAATGAGAAAAAAAAATCATCTAGCTCCACCAGACATGCAGACATCATACAGTTGTACCAAAAGTGACAAAAACCAATCAATTATAACAACCTATAAATTATAAAAACCTATAAGCATCTGAAGGCAGCTAGTAGTTCTGCGCATTAACACCATAGATTTGGCACTAATCTGAGACTATGTCAAGCCTATGTACTGTGTTTTTCAATTTTTCTCCCCAGTCTTAAATGCTTTTGCTGTCTCTCAGAGTTGTAACATTTATCCAGTTACATATAGTTTCTCTATGGAAAACAGAAATGAGACTCTAAGAATAAATCACAGACATTTAAAAATTACTGTTATCCTCTCCAAGTTCTCAGTTCCAAATTGCTGTCCCAAAACTCTCAAATCAATAAAGCAGAAGTGAAATGAGTTCTTTCAGCATACCTGCAATTACTGCATTTGTAGAAGCTACTGCTGGAATAATTCGTTTAACCACCCCTGTAAAAAAACAAAACATACAGCTCTGGGTTTTCCAAGACATTCTATTGAGGGACTACTTTTAGACAAAGTAATTTCAAAGGGTGGATCCAAAGGTACTTTCAAGTGTTCAGGAATTTCTGTAACAAACAGGTATAATGCCATGCTTCTGCAGTACTTGGGCACTTCTTTATTTTAGGAATGGATCAAGCACATTGAAAAAAAAACAGATATCAAACAAAGAGAATTACTGAATAAACTCTGAAAGCAAGTATTCTGGATTAAGCACTGGAAATTAAAACTGTTCTCTTCCTGTTTAGCTGGAGAAATGCACAAAGGAAAGAAAGTTGAGTTTTCTATTTGGTTAGTGTTTAGTTTTTGTGCTGATTAAATGAGTGTCATCAGCATACTGCACTTGCATGTGAACAGAGGCAGGGACAGCAGAGAGGAACAGATGCTATAGACTTACACCAGCCATGACTGGCACAAAATGTTGCTATTGCTAAAAAACACAATCAAGTCCTTTTGTTTCTAATCTTTGACCCAGCAAGAGTGGTCACTGTGTAATGTAAACTGTGGAGATGCTCCAAGTTGAAAATAAAATGGCAAAAAGAATATTCAGTTTTATCCCAGATAAGTTCCTCTGATTCATCATGAATGCCTGAACATCTGATTTGTCATAAAAATATTTGTGCTGGCACAGGAAACAAGCTGCTTGTTTCTGTTTTAAGGGTGAGGAGAACTACCTCAGCACAGCTGCCAGCTTAGTCATAACAAATACAAAGAATGCCAATCCAGCCTAGGTGCAAATGCCACAACTTGGTGAAATGCCATCCCCTTACCTTGGGTGAGTCTGTAGGTAACACCTTTAATATTAAATTGTGATGCTCTTTCTAATGACTTCTGGTAAATCCACTGTATATGTTCAGGATCATCTCCATCCAATGCAATACCTTCTACAGTAAAGAATTTACAGATAAATTGCAATTATAAAAGTTCTTTAGAAACAGCACTCTTTTTGTCTAAAAAAATCCCTGTTTTAATTTAAAATGAACACCCCATGAAGCTATTGAAACTTGACATTTTAAATAACCAAAGTATTAGTTTTACAAACATTTTTAGTTTTCACATATCCTATACAAAAACTATCATCACTGCCCAATTTATAGAGCTGTTACAGGTTACATTTTAATTCAGGAAAGACACTGTGCAGTGTGAGAAAATTTAGCAAATATGGAACTGGAGAGTGAGTTCAAGAAGAGGAAATCCATCTCCAGCTCAGAGGAGGCTTAGATTCAATATGACAACGTATCACACAAGTATATGAGGCAGGATTGTTTTATTAAAAGTATACACCCAACTAAAGTTAATTAAAAGGAGAAATGTTCATTTAGCACCAGTAGAATACAATAATTACCTCCAAAAGGTTGTTCCTTTGGCCACTGCAATATCCTGACATACTCAATGCAATGCTCTGGCAGTCTGGGCATGGATGCAATGGTGCACATGGGAAAATTGACCTGGTTGGGCAGGGGAGGAAAACCAGAAGAAACCATGATAAATTGAGTGTAGTACTAAGAAAAGAACCCAGTAAAGCAGAGGAATGTGAAAAAGTGGCAGTGCCACTGGCTGAATTACCTGTGGTGGATAAAGAGCAAGTGTGCATTCAATACATGCTGTCATACCAGGAATAATCACACGAACATTGCCTTTGAACCCTTCTGTCCCTCCATCTATCAGAGGTATGATGGAACTGGGATCCAGGACACCATCTTCATAATGTAAAAATGACATCTAACAAATAAAGGGGGGTGTTGGTTTGTGTTTGGTTTGGGCTTTCAAACAAGTTGCAAGAAGAAAAAAAAATCTTAAAATTTTACTCTTAAGCGTACATCCAACTATTGAGTGCTTAATATACAGTTTATTTTAAGGGTATATAAAATACTACTTATTTGTCAGTGCACGAGACTTTATCAATCACTTTCACCCTCTACCTCCTCCCCTTACTAAATGCTATTATTTGCTATATATTTTCTGATAGTTCATCAGAACAAATAATTGGTTGGTTGCTTGGTTGGTTAGTTGAAGGTTTGATTCTTGATTTGTTGTTTTGCTTTTGTATATTCTTTTTTTTTTTTTTTTTTTTTTAAATACAGGTAGATACTCCAGATCCTTGTTTGATAAACAAATTCACAATGATAAAACTACCAGCTTTCTGGTCACTGAATTCTGTAACAGTACAGCAAAATGCAAATAATGGCATTTACAAGTTGCAGCATGCTAAATACTGTTTGGGTAATGAAGAAAAAATTCACAACGAGAGCACCCCAAGCAGCCCTGGAGCTTTCTTGATTTTCAAAAGCTGACTACAGAAAGTCAAAAGCAACATAACCCAACTTTGAAATTATCCCTGCAGGACACTGCACAAATGTTGGCTAACACTTCTCAAGAAAAGGGCAGGTAAGAGAGCCTGCATTTCATCCAGCTCACAGAAAGAAAAGAGAAATAGGTACAGAAAGCCATGAGTTTCAACAGCCCTCATTCATTTCCATGACACATTCTACACAAGTATGTTTAATTTTAGTCATCTAAACTCAAGCAATAATCAGACATTAAGAAGATTGAAAACTTTACCAGCATGCCATTTATCCATCTTCTTGCAATTATAGAGTCCAGCCCACAAACAATAATATGAAACTCTAGAGAGAAAAAAACATTCTTCAAAATCTATATTAATGCAGACTTCCTAAGACAAGCAAAGTATTCTGCCCATAACAGGGAGTGACTGTAGCTTAGCTATCTCCCCAGACTACCTGTATCACGCATGTATTTAAATTTTGTCTACATGTTACTTCTACTTCCAGTATACTGTGGAAGACTAAAGTAATTAGCAAGCAAACTACCAGGAAAAATAGTGAGCAGCAATATCTACAAGGTCCTCCTAAAGCACCAGTGGGAGTTTTTCAGGTAAATAAATCTCACTTACGTCGATAGAAGCTTTCATCCATGTCTTGAATCTTTTTAAAATATCTGAATGCAAGCTCAGTAAAGGAATATATTTATAGTTAAGTTTACTGTTTTCTACTTGCCAATCTAAAGCAAAAATATAATCTAATTTATTACTGTAATTCTACACACACCCTCTAAAAAACTATGTGATCTGAGATTCAAATTTCCACAACTGAAGCTGTAAACATCTCACAAAACTGGTAAAGGGCACAATGGTCTGCTCTATGTTTACAAACTAATGCTTCCTACCGGTGCTTACTCAAAACTCTCTGGTGAATAAATCCTGTATCTCAGTGAAAATTACTATCTTGCACCTGAATTTTAAAAAAGACTCAGTGGAAAAGTACAAAACAATTTCTGAGCCTTTCCCATGCAGATTCCCTGTATGCTAATGGCATGGAGAAAGAATTCTCAACTCACCAGCTGAATGAATGTGCTCTTTCTTGTATGAGAAACAGGATGGCAGCAAAATACTTCAGATACTCTTACCACCTACAGAGTTTTCTAGGATATTGAAGCCTTTAGGGCTTCTCTGTGAAAGGATACGGTACAACAGCACAGTTGGGAATGCGACTGTTCAGGAATTCTGCTGCAACTTCTGCTTTTGGTCGCCCCACATCCTTCGGTCTGGGAAAAACCCAAACAATTCCAAATGCTTTATTTTAGCAGATTTTGTCTTTCCAATCTCTATGCATTGCAATACCAAATTAGGGGGCTAATTGTTACTTTAGGACAACTTATTTCATTGGATAATATTAAGGCATCCAAACCAAACCATTCCATGATCCCTGTAGAGCATCAGATATGAGAGCCTCAGAATTAACTATGGTTATCAGCACCAAAAGAATCCAATGATTTTTCACTGTACTTGGATGACAAAGGACCAGAAAATCTGAGATCTCAGTCTGTGTGCATTTATTCCTTGGTGTCACCTTTTCCATTAGTCATTAACTGTACTGGAATGGCAAGGAGCATTGACTGATTTTCTTCATGCCACAGATCCCAAAATAAGAAGGAATCACTTGCAACATTTAGTTAATTCTGACTACTATTGTGACATGAAGGTCCAGTAATTTTTAATGACCTCTTGTCCAACCAAAATAATGAATACATTAACATGTTTTATTTAGGTACATTTAAAAAGACCCAGAAGTTAAACTGTGAAAATATAAAATATCACTCACCGAAACAAAAACTGTCGATTCAGGTTAGAAACATCTATAGTGTCCATGTCAATAACATGGATCTGTCTGAAGCCAGACAGTGCCTGGGAAAAGACAAGGTCAGCTTCATTTAACAGGAAATTAAATACTCACAAAGCTCCAGAATTCACTCCACAGGCCAAAACAACCTTTGGAGGAACAAAAGTATTTGCTCCTCATTGCCTGTGCAGACAGGTACGTGGTCATTCTTTGTTCAAAGGAGTTTTATTGGGCTGGTATTCACACAGATGGAATTAGTAACATTCCAGCAGTCAAAGACTGCACTCCTGAAGGCAATACTGCCTCGGCCTACCTAATGATAGCACAGGGATGCCAACAGAAGGCTGATCTATAAGGGGAAGCTGCAGTATTCCTTCATAGCTGGAGTAAATCAAAAGGGTCCATTGGGGGAAAAAAGCACAGAATTTAAACCAATACCATAAACATGCTTGGCAGGAATGGGAAAAAACAAAGTTTAATTCCTTTAAAATGCCTTTTTTTTTTTAAATTCCTGTAAACGTTTGGGACATTGACCGTTTTCACAGTTGGCATAAATGGGTCTGGCACATTGACCCAGATATCACAGCTCAAAACAAGGCAGCATTCCTCACAGCATTCAGTGCTGAAGCAGAAGGCAAACACAAAAATCACCTCCCTGTCTAAGAACACACTGAACCTTGACAGAAGCTCTGCCTCTGTCTCCATTTGCATGCAGGCCATCACTACATCTGACAAATAACTTCACAGTAAAATTGCCTTGAAATTGTATTGTGGGTCTGATCTGATAAAGTAGTAACATCAGCCACACACAAAGAAACAATGTGAACTGCAGCTAAAGGCAAATAAATGCTGTAAAACACGGGGTTTAGGGAAAAGAAATGAGTTGTGATGTTCTGAAGTGACTCTAAAAAATGAGTCATAAAAAAATTAATTTTTTCCTTTAAAACTCCATCTTTTTATATATAAAGACTTTGAAACTTTTCCCTT
Organism: Brachypodius melanocephalos; assembly: GCA_013398615.1. Classification (NCBI taxonomy): domain Eukaryota; kingdom Metazoa; phylum Chordata; class Aves; order Passeriformes; family Pycnonotidae; genus Brachypodius; species Brachypodius melanocephalos. The sequence continues at coordinate 6,934,967 of VZSR01001459.1, forward strand.
TACATTTTCTGAACAAACAGAGCTGTCCCATGAACAATAAGGGATGCAGAGAAGTCCTTGTTCTTAAATAGAAACATGGGGAAGTAGAGTAATAGTCCAAACTACCAAACCCAAATGGATCATAACAGTGATCCAGTGAGATAAATATGAGTGCTTGTGAGGATAAAAACTACAATAAAAGGGTATTAAATTCTTGCATTCCAAACAACACTTCCTTGTAGCATTAGGAGCATGATTTGTCCTTGGTTAACTTCATTTCCCTAGATCTGGCAATCAGGGAAAATGACCAATATCCGACTGGATCTAAGGCTGCACATGAACTTTTGGCTACTCTTCATACAAAGCAGCCTGTTGTACCTCAAGTCAAACTTTGAGATGGCTGAATAAATACCATGCAACATATGAAAATGCCACCTTTCAAGTGCATTCTTCATCTTTATTGTCTGTATTGACATGCATTTTATATATGTTGATTAGAACTTATAATTTTAGTAGCTATATACAACTAAAACTGCAAAATTAGCCAATTAATTGTTTTGTCAAGGAAAAAAAAAGAAAAAGAAACAGAGAAGATTCTAAAAGGAAAAGGGTTAAAACACACTAATTACCAGGTTTTTCAGGAGTTCACATCCTAATCCTCCTGCTCCAATAACTAGTACTTTACATGTGCTTAACAAAAAATCAAGGGCCTGCAGAAAACATAAAACAAAAAATTAGTACAATTTGTCCTTTGTTTCATAACCTTTATAACCATAAATGTTACCATAAATTTTCAGTGCCTAGTGAGTTACAGATGAAGCAACTTTGCATTTGCAGGAGTAATTACATGTTGGACTTTAATCAGTTGTTGACTTCATGGAGCTCCTACATCCCCACTTAGAGAGAATCAAGACCTTTGCTGGCATCAGTACATTACTTTTATATTACTTTTGACCATGAAAAAAGCAAGGTCCACTCTTATTATTATATGGTTTAAGGTGATAATACTCTCCTTCTTCAAATATTTCACTGATGTATAACACAAAATAATTCCAAACAGATAGACAACGTTGCTGGACAGAAAGAATTGAAAATGTTAAGTATATAAATGCTTTCTGTGAACTTTTCTATTTGACTCCAGTCTCCAACTAATAAATAATGAAACAGTACATTAAAAAGGTAACAGGAAAATACTTTCAACCATAAACTCTGTAACAAAATGTACAACAAAGGAAGAAAAGCAGAAGAAATACTTAAAACAGTCTACCCTATTACACATCTTATCCAGTTCTCAAAGTACTCATATTAACACTAATTCGTTCTTTAAGTACAATAAATTCCTCACTGTATCAAATTACTTTAAAAAGGAGATATAAATGCTGCTATTTTTCATGTGAAACTCAGAAACAGCATAAGTCATACACTGGTATACATCCATATATATGATGACAGAAAGCTTGAAGTTGACAGTGTGCAACTTAAAAATACAAACTTGTAAGAACACAACATGTTTCCGTAAGACCATAATGTTCAATTGATTAAGACACCAGCTTTTCATGCAGCTTTAGTACTCACACATTGCTGGTGGTCAATTAATGAATCTGTTTACATTAATTTGCAACACATTCTACAGATATTTGATTGAAATTAAGTCTTTCTCACTTGAGTGCCTGGCTCGAAATCGGGATGTGTGAATGGTCCAGATCGCTCCAGGAACTTCTTTACATGGTTCCAGCGACCTTCCCAGTCTCCAGAGTACCCACACCCACCATCAACAGCCATTCTGCACAGAACACAGTAAATTCAGCTGCAAAATCAGACAGGAAAAGCCACACCTACAACTTTCTACACAAAGAGCACTTAAATTACTGACCATTCGTACAAATGCATCTGCATATTCTCTATGCCTCTAAGTTATGCACATGAGCATTTGCATGAGTGGGGTTTATTTGTGGAACTAGAAAGCAATAATATAAATATGCACAGAGGTGAAAAACAACCCAGTCATTTCGAGAAACCCACTGATTTAACTGCTACTAGTAAAAGTTGACCTGCAGTGAAAAAAGGGTCTATTCTTATTCTCTCTCCCTCAAATTTGAAGAGGACACAGAAAAAGAACTTGTTCCTTTAGATTTTGAGGGTGATGGTTTTTTCCTCGGCCAAGTCTTGTATCTTTTCTTGACAGACCTATCAGTCTGTAACTGCAATTGTGAGGCTCTGAATAAATTACAGTAACATGCCCCAACATCATCCTCTGAATATTCAGGGTAGTTTATTTAGACCAATACTTTTAAAAGATATGAATCTTGAATGTTCTTCACCCTCAAGTGGTACCATGGAATTAGAACTGCCCCATTTTTCAGGCATCCCCGAGCCTGTCTGCAGTAACAGTCTCACTTGGAAAAAAGGAACGTTTGCAGTTATCATCCTTTAAATTTTCAAGGCAGAATTTTACATCAAATAACAATAATTTTACACCCACTACCCTTTTCTCCTTTTGCAGGTCACTTTTAATAAGTATAGATTTAAATTTTTAAGAGACTTACTGGAATAGTTCAAAATCAGCTCTCAAGTAATTTTCTACTGTAAGACCAACATCTACTACCGTATTAAATAAATAGGAGTTCCAATCAATAAATATGATTATGTTCTACGTTAATATAAAACTAAGCTTGTTATAAAAGAGCTCTGCCAATCCTGAGTAGCAAAGGATCTGTCCCCACTGATAAAGTGTTCTCTGCTTTCTCCTTTGAAGCACTATGAAAAGCACTTGTCTAAGAACTCTTGGGTAATCTTTAGAATTTATTATAACTTCCTCATAACCCATCTCAAAATAAAAGGTAAATGTGGTGAAAACATCTAGAGTGAGTTCTTTATCTTCACAGAATTCAGAACTTGGACAACATGGTATGCTGATAGCAGTTGAACTTACAGGCAACTGATTTTGCAAAAGGTTTTCAGTAACAGGGAAATACTTCTCTAAACTGCAGGAATAAATAAATCATAATCCATCTGTGATGTCCCTGCCCATTGCAGCGGGTTGGAACAAGATCATCTTTACGGTCCTTTCCAACCCAAACCATTCTAGGATCCTATGACAATTTGATTGCAGACTGAACTCTCCCCATTAACTGTTGAGGGAAGTTACTTACTCCATGAGCAGTTAAATAAGACCTACAAAAATTATGTTAATTCATAAAGGTCTTTCGACCTCAGATGCACTTTCATATCTCCTCCAGCCTTCACAATAATGTGAAAATACACATATTTCCCATAATGGGAAAGGGTGTAAATAAACACAACACCCCCTCTGCAGAACCCCTCATCTGCTGTACACCAGATTTCAGGAGGTGCATTAAGCACTGACTTAAGCAAATAAAATGGGTCAACAGACATCACAAAAACTGCTTCTATAGATACTATAGTTGTTAGTATTTCTGGAAATGAGTGAAGAAACTGTGTTTGGTGACATTAAGACCTTTTTTTAAATTCTTTTACAAACAGCTAAACAGCAGCACTCCTCTTCTGTTTAGATGTGCATTTTCCTTCCAATGTGATAAAAATGATAAGAGCTAGTTTCACTTTTGTAATTATACCAAAGTTCGTTTTTTAGAGAGTTGGACATTGTGGAGATCTGAAAAACATCAGTAACTCAACCTGAGATTTAATGTTTTATTTCAGAGACCATTTTTTCAGGTGTTTATTTTTGTGCTGTTACAGCATGACCAGGTATGAGAGTTCAACAACATTCTTATTTATTTCATTGAGTTATTTTCATTTGAAATTTTGTTTGAAATATCAGACCACCACAGTCCTTATATTGCTTTAAGCCCAGCCTTTTCACTACCACCTTCACATCTCCAAAGCACCATGCTCTTGGGGGACTTGGCATGCACCCCTCCCATCCCACATGCCCAGGGAATGCTGTGACCCTCATCCCGACACACATGCACTGTCAGTGCCCAGGAAGGCCAGCCTGGTGACCCTGGGGTAGAGGGATGCAAGCACATGGAATGGAATAGTTAAGGGATGGAAGCAGATGATGCTAAAGATTTCTCAACATTCGTTTTCACGGCCTTTAAGGCAAGCGCGTAGATTTTAAAGAGTTTTAATGCGCAGAGACAACCGTTCTGCAGCCTGAATTTTTAATTTTCGGCCAAAACTTAAGTCACCTGCTTCTAGCCTAGAGGCCCTCCCAGGTCCCTAACGGCAAGGCAGCTTTTCCCCCTCTCGTCACCAAGCTCTTCAGCACACCATGCCAAGCTGCGAGCCCGCAACTCCCCCCGCTCCGGGGCAGCCCCTCGCTCCTCTCCCCGGCAACTTCCTCTCCCTCTCCTCGCTGCTCAAGGGCCCTGCCCCACCTATGCCACCTTTCCTAGGGCTCCCTCCTCCCTGCCCGCGCCTCCCGCGGGCCCCGCAGCCTCCTCCCAGCCCTCAGCTCCTGCGGGGCTGCGGCTCGCCCTCACCTACCCCCGCCCCAGCAAGCGCTGCCCCTGCCCCGCTCGCCCGCAGCCCCGCACTAACCCATCCGCCAGCAGCTCCTCTAGCCTCCTTCTTTTCTTCTCCCTAAAAGAGAGAGAATAAAAGAAGGGTCAGTATCGCGCTACAGAGACCGGGGAGGAGGGAGAGGGGACCCCGAGCCCGGGGCAGGGCCGGCCGAGCACACACATACAGGGCACTTACGGTTCCTCACCATCCGCCATAGTTCCCTCTGCTTCCCACAGTGCCCCGCGAGGGGCGGGCGGGGCCGGGCTCAGCGCGGCCCAGACAGCGGCTGGAGGGGCCGGAGTGGCACGGTGGCCACAGTGGGAGACTGGCCAGAGTGGCGATAACCGGGACAGACACACGGCGGGGACCCTCCCGGACACCCCTGATCACTGACACAGAGAATCCCTCCCGTCCTGCCTGCCCACACTCTCAGGATCACAGAGTCATGGTCAGGGACGTCCCTGCGCCTGCCTCTCTCATGATCAGAGAGTCATGGATGGAATGGTTTGGCTTCCAAGGGACATCAAAGCCCATCCTGGCCCACCCCTGCCACGGGCAGGGACACCTTCCACTACTCCAGGTTGCTCCAAGCCCCGTCCAACCTGGCTTTGAACACTTCCAGGATGGGACAGCCATCTGGGCAGTTCCTCTGTGCCCTGTGCCAGGGCCTCACCACCCTCACAGGGAAGCATTGCTTCCTCATATTTAATCTAAACCTTCTGCCCATCAGTTTGAAGCCATTCCTCTTTGTCCTATCACTCCAGACCCTTGTAAATAGTCTCTGTCCATCTTTCTTGCAGCCTCTCTTCAGGTACTGGAAGGCCACAATTAGGGCACACCAGAGCCTCCTCTTCTTCCGGCTGAACCATCCCAATCCCCTCAGCCTTTCCTCATTGCAGAGCTGCTCCATCCCTTGAATCATCTCGGTGGCCTCCTCCAGACTCAGAACTTCCTGGGAGCCATGGAGGAGATCCTCAGGGACAAAGTGTGTGGAGATCACGGTGCCTTAAAGCCTTCAGGAAGGCTGGAACCCAAATGTGATCAGGCTCAGGCTGATCGCTGCCTGCCACAATGGTTTTTGTCTTATCAGCACTCCCTGGGCAGGGACCATGCATAAACCAGAACGAGTGCAGGCCAGGAAGCAGATGAGCAGGACTAGCTTGGGCTCCCAAACTTTAGGGATGTAAATCCTTCACAGATGGAGCTGTGAGAAGCAAGTGCCAGCCTGCTTACATTTTGAGAAGGATTTTGATGGTCAGCGTGGTAGCACAGCAAACACAGGGTGCTGTGTGATGCACGGCCAGCCTGTACTCGGGCCATGGTGGCTGAAGTGGGAAAGCCTGGAAACACAACTGTTCCAACACTGGCTGCTGGGATCAAAACACCACAGCTGTAGGCACCAACCTTTCCTTCCCAAGGCACGATTGTCCTGTTGCCCATTTTAGGAGCTCTCTAAACACAGAGTCTGGCTTAGAAAGGAGACGTTGTTCAATCTGCGCAGGTGGAAGTTTCCTCAAATCAAGCACATCAAGGGGCAAAAAGTCCCATCTATTATATAGTGAAATTTACACGGACCCGCCTATATACTATATATTCTCCGCCCTCCTAATGCATATTTATTTAGTTGATGTAATCTTACGCAAGGCCTGAAACCCAAAGTTTTGTTGGGTTGTTTTTTTTTTCATTAGGCAAATTCTGTCGCAGAAATTATCAGACGACATCAGTTACTTTGCAAAAGGTGAGAAAAATCAGCCTGAAGACAGAAAATTCAGCTGGAAGGCATCAACCCCACTAGCACAGCCCCCTTGCCATGGGACACCCCGCAGTGCCTCCTTGATACTCCTGACACTTCTCGTGGTGCTCTCCCCACTCATCCCTCGCTTTGCAGATTTTGCCAAGTGGCTTCCCCACGTGAACGCTCAAAGTGCATCACCACTCGCTGAAGGAACAATGAATTTACAGCGATTACTGACAGCAGCCCCTGTCAGCTGCCAGCCCTGGGCGGTGACACACGCCTGTCACTTGCGCTGCTGCTCGTTCGCTCGCGGGCTCAGCGGCGCGGAGCGGCGGGGCCGGACCGGAGCGGGGCCGGTGTCGGTGCCAGTGCCGCTGTCAGTACCCGGTCCCTTTCGGTACCACTGTGGCTGTCGGTACCACCGCCGCTGTCGGTGCCGGAGCCGCCCCGGGGCGGTGCCCGGCTCTCCCGAGCCTGCGCGGCGGCGGCGGCGGCCATGGAGGTGCAGGTGGCCCCGCTGCGGGCTTGGGACGATTTCTTCCCCGGCTCGGACCGCTTCGCCCTGCCCGACCTCAAGGATATCTCGAAATGGAACAACCGCGTGGTCAGCAACCTGCTCTACTACCAGACCAACTACCTGATGGTGGCCGCCGCGCTCGTCTCCATCGTGGGGTGAGTGCGGCCTCGCGGTGCGGCCGGGCAGGGCAGGGCCGGGCAGGGCAGGGCAGGGCAGGGCAGGGCCGGGGCCGGCGGGACGGGGTGGGCTGGCCCCGCTCCCCGGGCGGGGGGATCTGCGACCCGGCCCGGTGCCACGGGAAAGGGCCCGGCCGGCCCCGGGAGGGATGTGAGACTACGGGGCGGGAGGAGCTGCCTTTTCCCTTCCTCCTTTTCCTCTCTTTTCCCCTTATCCTCTTCCACTCCTCTTTCCCCTTGCCGCCTCTCCTTAAACCTCTTGTGTCGTTTAAAAATATGGCCTGGTTCACAGCCTTCCTTGGCGGAGGGACCCGTGTTTGTGGTGTGTTGGTGGGGTGTGACAGTCCCTGTTTGTTATCTCCCTTTCCCACGGGCTGCTCCTCCAGCCCTGTGCCCCGGAGGCTGCGGACACCGCGCCTGGCACAGGGCAGCGATGCTCGGAGTGCGGGATGTCGCTGCTCGCTGAAAGCGGAGCCGCATCCTGCGCAGCGATCTGTGCTTCCTCCCGAACCCGCCCGGCGGGGCTGCTCAGGCTGAGACACGCTCGGCTTTAAATTTTAAAAAAATGCACAGATAAATTCTGCTCTCTGTTACTGTTCAGGGCAAGCCGTTCTTATTTCTGAACTAGCTCATACCGAAAAAAACCGCTATAAAATAAATAAGGTACCCCTTCATTTCGTTTTGGTGGGCAGGATTCAGACCTTTGAGGTAGGACCATCTGCTGGTACAATGTTGTGTCACACCCAGCGTTCCTGGAGGGAACCAGGAAATAACCTTATAATCACCTTCTGAATCAAAGGCTATGTGACTCCTTTTCAGGTATTGCTCTAGGATCTTTGGTCAGAAAGCTCTTAAGCAAGACATGCAGAAGAAATGATGATTAAGCTTTTAATATGGAAACTGAAATACTCTACTCTTCTCAACAAGCAACACACAAATGCTTAAATTGGAGAACTGCCCAGCCACCAGGTCAGAGTGGCTTTGGCTGAAGTACATCTTATCTCTTATGTTGCAGAGGCTTAAAATGATTCCCCTAAATCAATTTTTTTCAGCGGGGGGGGCGCGGTGAGCATTCTGCATCCTGTTAGGGCTTCTGAAGCTGTTGACCCACCATCTAAGTTGATAATGATTCTCTGGCTCACAGGGGACTTCTACCTGTGCTTTGTGGAAGGCTAGGCTCAGAATCCTGCATTTTCTTCTTGATGCACTTGATGGTTTCAGGTTCAGTATAGTGGCATAGGCCTTGTTCTTGTGTATTTTGGTGGGGATATGTTGCAGTGATCTTTACAGACTACTGGGCTGGCAAAATGAGACTTCTATGGTCTTGCTGTTCTTCTGCTCCTTCGTTCTAGGCTTGTGTGTTTGTTAGCCTTGTTTAGCAGCACGATGCTGTAGCCAGCTCTGGATTAGCAGGTAAATCACAGTGTCCCTGGAGAGCAGGGGGACAGCTCTTCTGCCTAAGAAGATGGGAAAAGAATGTAAATAATTCTGGTATCTCCAGTAAAACAAGGATTGCAGCAGCATTTACTCATCCTCCTAAATTCCTCCTTTTGAACTCTGATTGCTTTTCTTCAGCTCAAGGGAGATTAATCTCCCACTTATTTCCTACTAATCTGCTGAGGTGGGAGGTGGAGGAGGAAGAGAGCCACAGAAGATGGAAACTAATATCAGAACTGCAATTATAATATCTTAATATTGAATGCTAACCCTCTGTGTTGAAAACTTATGGATGAACAAGACCTGAAGTGGGATCTTTATCTATTTTTTTTAATTGCATGTCACAGAGTCTTTGGTATATGATGAACCTGATTCTTCTAACACAGAAGTAAAATCAGATGGGAGAAGAATTCTAAAGGAAATGTGATAGTACCTCAATAGAGGAAAATTATCCATTTCTTTTAATAAAAATATATTTCATTTGTCCAGCTTGTGGCTTTGGAAGAAAGGTGAAGAAAGTTCTGATAAATTTAAATTGATGACTAAGTTGGCTTTCACTTCATTCTGTAATGGGCAGGAACCCCTGATAAATGATGAATCATGGTTTTTTAGGAACTACAGGGCTGTGTCCAGGCCTAAGGGCAGGATTATTGGAACCACTAATGGAGTGGTCTTCCTATGATCAAAACTAAACTTAGCCTATGACCAACTCTACCTGCTCATAAACCATCTAATTATACAGACAGACTGGAAATGCAAAGATAATATTTTCAGCTGTTGCAGTACTGTGGATGTGCTGGGCTGACACAGAAATTGTAGCCTAGAGCTTTCTTGATACTGGAAATACAGTGCTCTGTGCCACAGCTTTAGTTTACTGCCCCTCCTACGACAAAGCTGACCTTTCCAGCCTTTTACCTTCTCTCCACAAGGTGTAGAATAACCTTACCATGAGCACAGTGGAATTGTAATGATCTTTACTGCATCGTGTCCCTGCCTTTCTCCCTCTGTTTGCCTTCTCTCATAGCTACTGTTACCTGAGGTTCTGTGCTTTGCAGTAATGCAGATTCTACTTTCAGCCTACAGGACTGGGTAGAAAATAATAAATTAGTGAACAAGAAACTAAAATTCTTAAATTAGTGCCACTCCACAAATCCAGGGTGGTGGTAGCAGCCACACTCTCTCCTTGCAAATTCCTTTAAGAAGGACTCTGAACTTGTCTGCTTTTTCTTTTTTTCCCTCCCTCCATCTCTGTTGCAGTAGATTGCTGATAAAAACCAAGATCTTGACAGAAATCTGCCCTTTCTCCCAGTTATAGAAGAACTAGACTCTCTGTTCTTACCCTGAGCCAGGGCCCCATCATTTTGAATCCTGTATGAATTTTTATTAAAATCAGGGCCTTCAGTGCCTCCCACATCTTGCAGCTTCCCTCAAACAGTCAATTTGGTTAATAAGTGAAATTCTTCCACCTACTCCAGCAGGGCCTCTCTATCATGTAGTTCAAACTTAACTATTTTGAATTAATGTAATTTCATCTAAGCTTTTGTTGCCATGTACTTGGTGAAAATTAGCTTCTAAATCTGACAGTTTTTAAAAAGCGTGCTGAATTTCAGAGTGCTGCATCAGAGAGCTCATTCTGTCTTGGAATAATGTTCTCCTTGCAGCCTGAGGTTTGATGTCTCTTTGCCACTTTGTCAAAACATCTACTGTCCAGCTACACAACCACAGCAGTCAACAACTGTGTCATTTTTTTTCCCATGTTTCTTCCTCAGACCACCACCTTAGCTGATATACTTGTAGTGATTCCCTTTGCTGAAACAAAGGCTCCAAGGCAGCAAGATGTTTAGCTTCTCTCATGCTTGATGAAATATTAAGAGGGAGCAAGCAAAACACATAATTTTAAAACATGTTGCATAATAATATTGGTGCATAACTTCATAAAGGTCTGACAGTTCTGCAGGCAGGAATCTGTCTCTTGTTCTCAAAGCCGTGCAAGTGAGCAACAGTAGGTACAGAAGCATTGCTAAATCCATGGATGCTGAGGGCTATGGCCCAGGACAATGTGCTATTTACAGTTTTATGTGCTGCCTGTAGTTACATTTGTATAACTTCAATGAAGCTCAAAGTAGGGGGAGAGAGGAGGCAGAATTTCATCTTTCAAGCCATTTAAATTAATACAAATGAGCACATTTTAGTGCTCTAACCTGCCCACTGCTCAGGCCGTGGCAGAGCAAAAGGCCTTCCAAGAAGGAATTTTCATGCTTATTTCAGTCTAACTGAGCTGCTCTAAAAAAAAAATATGTTTTCAATGACTGCCAGTCTCCTACTCAGTGCCTTTGTTCAGACTTGCCTGGTCACATGCAAAAGAAACAGATGTGACAGCAACTGCTGAATAATCACCCCAAGACAGTCATCTAAAATGGAGATGATATGAGGATGGAGCTATCTTGCTTTTGCTTTTTATGGGGCCTATCCTATTTCTGGACTTGTGCTGCTGGAGGCTACTTGCCTTACACAAAGGATGTGCCTTGCCAAGCTCTTTTTTCCATATGCTGCAGCTGTGTGTCCTCCCCCTCTCCTACTGTAAGGCTGTGCACAAGTGTGCAGGTATGAAACAACCTGGAAAGAAGAGGTGATGTGAGAACTCACTGAAAGCGGAGCTTTTTGTGTTTTCCTGCTCCTGTGTGAGAATTCTGACCTGTTTTGTGATGCATGTAGGGCAGAGCCTAGAAATACAAATCTAGTTTAAAAAAACAAAAAAAAGTATTTCATCTTCATCTGTTTCTGCTGGCCAGGAGTAGCTGCCAGGACTTCTTCCCACACAACTGCATCCCTGCTCTCCTGAGGCTGCTGCACAAAATGTCCTGTGGTCCTACTTGACACAGGACAATGCTCCTGTCCCTGCAGCCATCCAGGATGTTTCTTTTCATGTATTTGTTTTCCCTGTCTCTACTTTGTATCTAGATGGATGCTGAAGGAAACCGAATCTGGGTGATGGTTTTTCCTTGTCACCTTGTCCCAGCTGTACTGGATGTCACAGCATCCCACCAGGGTTGTACCTTGTCACCACAGAAAACAAAGGAGATCATCCAGCTGGGCTGCTCTAGGCTGTTGGCACCCCCAAATGCTGTTAGTCCTACCACACTCACTGCTTTCAGGGTCAGAGAAGTTAGTGGGTTTTATGTCCAACCCTAAAAGAGTTTTTCTTCCCCTAAGTCCTCTGAGCAGTATAAACTCAAGTCACCGTACCCTTGCCATGCTGATAGTTCTGTGCATTACATTTTTAAGTATTTGAGGTCTCATAAATCCCTGCTGGGAATTATATTTAGAAAGTATCTTGTAACATACTTATTGGCTGGTCACTTACCTTTTCTCTGCATCTCTGAAAGATTCCCAACCTCCTTGCCTAAGAACAAATTTGTCTCATTGTGTTCTGATGTATAAATAAGGCCATTATCAGTGTTGGTGGTTAAACAGTAAGTTGACTTCTAGAACTGTTACACAGCTCTCTTTTCCTCCAGTCTCTGTTCTAAAATTACATATCCCTGTTTTTTCCTTTTTAGTTTTTAGCTATTGTATTATTGAGAGCATTGTGCCAACAGATGTGTGTGAAACTGGATAATGGAATTCTGCTTTCCTGAAAACTGCCATTGTTACAGAAGAATTTTCTATATATGAATTTCTGGGATAATCTTAGATAGTGCCGTAAATTATGCTGTGGGCAAGTCAAGCAGTAAAGGGTGCCTTTGGCATGTGACACCCTATCCAGCACTGTAATCACCAGCAGTGAAGTCTATGGACACATGGCTGATAATTTGAATACTGGTTTTCAGTGGCAACTGCAATCCCCATCTGTGTTCATGTGGCTCTGAATGCCTTCACTTGATACTTCTGTTCACTGTTCCCTTGTACACGTTGGAATGCAGCCCACTTCAGAAAACTTGTGATTCAAATCACTTGCCTCACAAAAGAGGGATCTTCTGAATGCATTCTCCCCTCACCCCTCTTCATATCCCTTGCAGCCAGTCAGTTGCACAGAGCCTGTGTAACACCAGAAAGGAATGTAGAGCAGAGAAGACTTTGTCTCTTCCTTATAAATATGGAGGGATGGTTCTTCAGCACAAGTTTCTGAAGTTGTAATAAGAGTAACAGGAAGCGTAGGGATGATAAGGCTTTGAGAGTATTTTCCAGGCACATGGAAGGTGTAGAGTGGAGCTCTGCCTAGATCTTTGTTGCTTCCAGGATTATCTTGTCCATGGATTTTTAGCAACAAAAATAGATTGGTGTGAATTGTGTGAGTTTGGCCATTTCTGCTCCAAGACAGCTGATGTGTGGAGGTGAATCCTACTTTAAGAATCTCTTATGTCCAGTAGTACATACATAACCCAGGCACCAGTGTGGTCCAGTCATGAGTCACCCTCCTGCTGCAGAGGAGCACAGATGAAACATAATTCTTTCCAGAGCAGTGCTGTTCACTTTTTCCAGCCTGGAAACTTTAGATTGACAGTTCAGAGCTAAATATAATCTGGCTGGCCACAGGGAGTGACTCAAATGCAACAAGCAAGTCTGGCCTGTCACCACTTCAGAAAGTCTGATTGGCTTTTCAGCATGAGTAGCAGAAGCAGGTGGGGAACTACTCTGAATTTTAATCTTTTTCTGTCCAGTTGTCCCATCTCCTGTTGGCACAACTAACTCGAAGAATCAAGAGCCAGTCCTTGCTCTGAAATAATTCTTGGGGGTCTTTCCTGCTCCAGGAAAATGCTCCCTAGCACTGCAGGTAGAGTGTCGGTGTTACCAGCCCAGCAGCAGATTTCTTCCGCCTGGGCCGGATGTGAAGCGCAGACCACAAACCATAACATCCTCCTTGGCAGTGAGGAGGGGTAGTGAGTCACTGGGCATGGTGGCTTTTGGAGCAGCAGGATGAGGTGCAAAGTCTGCAAGAGTAAACCTTGAGCATGTCTGGCTTTATCGGCGCAGTGTCATGCTGCTGCCATAGCTGTAATAGCCCAGAGACCTCAGCTGCTGTGTAATCAGATCAGTGCATGCAAAAGCCAGAAAATCAAAATGCACATGAATTCACACAACTTAATGCTATTTAAGTGAAATACTATAGAGCCTGGACTCTGAGTGAGTACAGAAACCATTCAGTCATTGCTGAACACTTGATTCTGAACAAGCTCTAAATACTTGGGAAAGTGGTTTGAGCAGGTGACGTTCTTGCCTTCATCCAAAAAAGGGACTTGCTGTTTATAGTCCAAAGCTGATCCACTCGATGGCTTGGTTTGCTTGGAAACTCTGATAACAATAACAGAACACAAACCTCAGCAGTCACTCTCTTGCCAGGCCTGGCTCTTCTTCCTGTAAGGCCTTTATCACATACTCCAGTTCCTTCTGATTCTCAGGCATGCTTGCTTGGGACTGGGCTTCCATCTGTTGTGCTAACATGGCGAGCTCCTTTTGCAGATTCATACAATTCTTTTGTTTGAATGTAAACCAATGAGAAGGTTTATTCAGAAATGAGAAGCAGTGAAGTAACTTCCTTTACTCAGTGTTCTACCTTTCCCATTTTGCAAACCTAGACAAGATAGCATGAAGAGCTAGTTCATCTGAAGGCCTAGCCTGAGCCTGGTTTTGGTCATGTGAAGGGAGAAGATCAGTCAATGTTGTCTCCATCTGCTGTCTGGATATGGTGACTCTGGGTGTGATATCAAATCAGTTGATTGCAGAGGTAGGAGGGACCCTGGTGGGAAGTGCTTCTATGATGTTGTGCTGCAGAAACGCATCATCCTGAGCTAAGCTCAGGAAGAGAACATAAAAACAAAGATTATCCAAATTCAATGCTAAAGATTTCTTCTTCTGTTTTACTCTTTATTTATTTACCTTGGTGAAGGTCTTGACAACAGCAACTGCCTTTTCAATGTCTGATCTCCCTAGTAACATTACCATTGAGCTGGCTGATGACACAAGTCATGAAGGTTCTGAAACTGAGCACTTTTTTGTTGTTCCTCTTCTCTCCAGGTTCCTCAGTCCCCTGAACATGCTCATTGGTGGCACTGTGGTGGTGCTGGTTTTCCTGGGGTTTGTGTGGATGTCACACAACAAGGATATACTCCGCAAGATGAAGAAGCAGTACCCAACCACGTTTGTCGTGGCCATCATGCTGTCTAGCTACTTCTTGATCTCCTACCTGGGAGATGTCATGGTGTTCATGTTTGGGATCACACTGCCTCTCCTCTGTAAGTATTTGTTCTGTTCTCTGGGTGGGGAGAGGTGTGTGACTTGAGCTTTCTTCAGACAAGTCTGCAGAGTCTTAACTTGGCTGTTAACTTTGCTATCTGTGTTTAAATGGTCCCAAAACAGAACACGGGCAGGGGACACAAAGGAGCACAAGCCATCTTTAATGTTACTATTAAATGGGTACCTGTGGTTACTTAAGCACTCACTGGCACATCATCATCTTCCAGTGCTGTCAGTGCTGGGATGTGTCTTAAGTGCTGCAAGAACTGTGCATTCCTTGGGCATGGACAATTCATGAGTGTGTTTCTGTCATGCAGTGATGTTTGTCCATGCTTCCCTGAGGCTTCGGAACATACAGAACAAGCTGCAGAACAAGATGGAGGGGATAGGCTTGAAGAAGACCCCGATGGGCTTCATACTGGATGCTCTAGAACAGCAAGAGGATAGCATCAACAAACTGGCTGACTACATATCTAAAGTGAAGGAGTAAGCAGCTGCAACGTGGCATTTCTGCCTGTTGCAGGGGTGTAGTTGCTATTTACTATTGTTCAAGCTTGCTTTCAGTTTATGTACAAAACAGGAAATGCATGTGGTACAGATTAATAGTTGCAGGATACAGGTATTCCAAGGTCTTCAGGGCTCCTCTAAGAACAGCAACTTTTTTTCTATTGTATAGCAAAATGTTCTGGTGTTTACACAAATACATACTAACTTAACCATGTTTGCTTGTCTCTTCTTCTGGGGGTAGAGGAGGAAGAGGTGGAAGTCTGTGGAATGCAATCTCTTAAACTGTCTTGCAGAAAATCGGTCTATTAAAGCAACATCCCTTTCATCTCAGTTCTAAAATATTGCAGTTTAGCCAGGTTATGCTGGGTAGCGCCTTTCAGGTGCTCAGGTGAGCTGGAATGTGTCACAGGCAGGTATCTCTTGCATCCTCCAAATCTCTCCCTTGAGTGCTCTGTATTACAGAAACCATGTTACCAGCTTAACTGGCATGTGGTAAAACTGTACAGTGGTTGTACCCAGTGTGGGTTCCTGTCCTCACCTCACAGCCGTCCTTTAGCAGCCCTGAGACAGTCTGAATAGCTGGAAGCATGAAGAGTATACATGGCACTGCCTGCCCGTCCCAGTAACAGCTACCTTCAGGCTCTCCAAAATCCTCATCCATAGAACTGCTCCCCTCTGTAGGAGAGCCAAACTCCCTTCTGTACCATCTAAACTCTGGCCAAGCATGGAAGAAAAAGAGATAAGGTTGGAAGAGCTGGGTTTCTACCCCATTGATGTTTTTAACTACTACTACTACTTTAGGACTTACCTGCTTTATTCTGCACAGGCCATTTGTGGATGGAGGTGTATGTGTGTTCTTGAGCGTGGGTCATCTTTTTCTTTCTTCTCACCCAGAATGCAGAGATACAGGTCAAACATGCATCTGTTGACTCTGTACGTCCAACACTCCTCAAAGGAATAAACTGGATTTCAGGTTTACGAGTAAAAGCAATAAATGTCAAGACACAATTTTTCAAAACCCATTCCAAATTCATGAAGATATTTGCCTGTTAAAACTCCTGATGTTGAAAGCAGTGTGGGGGATTCTTTTATATATACATAACTTAACTGCCAGCTCTGATGGAATCATCTTGATAACAGGAGCTTACCAACAACAGGGAGGGAAAGTTGTCCAGGTGAGACTCCATTTCAAATACTCTTGCATTTCTCTTTTCTAACCAAGTAATTAATTTAACAAAAAAGCAAGGATCCTTGAAGTTGAAGCTTTTATGTAACTTGCCATGCTGTTTTCATAGTGAACTGTGTAGAACTCTGAACATGTCATTCCATTTAAGTGTTAAGGTGATCAGTATTTATCAAAAATGTCTGTATATTCCAGCTGAAGAGTCAATGGCCTGTTCCTCACTTGTAGCGCATGGTCTTTGTTTTTTCGAGAACTGTTTCCACACCTAAAGAACATAGTAGCCTATGACTTCATCATTACAGTAGCATTTTAAAAACTGCACAGTTATGAAGAAAAATAAATTCTAATGGTTGGAAACGTGAGCTTGTGCCTCTGTCTGTGGTTGGGGTGGTGGGAGATTTCCAGTCACCTTGGGGATCGTGCCACAAGCCCGTGCTGGGGATTAAGCTGCTGGCTCTGAGTGCTCTGTGTCAGCTTTGGTGAGGCCTGAGGGATCTCTGAGCTGAAATGTTCCAGCCTTGCTCCTGCATCCTTAAAACAGTTGCTCTGCAGAGGTGAAATACTTCTGGTACTTCTTCATGGAGTTTTGGTCTCTTATATAACTCAACTCCACTTAACTGGGATTTCACATTTCTGTTAATTACCTGAGAGGGATTTCTGCTTCTAGGATTACTGGGAGCTGTGCCTGGAGCAGTGTTAGTACCAGCTCTGCTGCAGTCAAACCAATGCTGTGATCTCTGTGTCTGCCTCCCTCCTCCTGTGATCACTGAGAGGCTGCTCGGTGGGAGAACATGGATCAGAGCAGAGTTTCACAGGTCATGCTCTATCCACCCTGGAAATTCGTGTTTGGCAGCTTCTGGGTGTAGCAGTAATTGGTGCCTGGCAGCTTGGAGATTATAAAGCACTGTATTATATATTCATTTGTGCTTCCCTGTCCCAGCTGCTGCAGTCTGAGCTGCAGCAGCCTGGCCTTGAAGCCAGTCTGGAGAGCAGAGTGCTCCAAGAGCTTTCCTGGGGAGTTACTCATGCATTTCTCACTTGCTGCTGTGCTCTGTGCAAGGGTTTGGTTGGAAGCACCAAGCTTCTTCCTTTCCTATTTTTTTTTAACAAAAGGAAAGGGTGCAATGAAAATTATTATAATTTTTTGTGTCATCTCCCTGTTGTGTGATACTTGCATTCTCTTGGGCAATACAGAATCCAGCTTTCCCAAGTTTGGGCCATCTCATTTGCAAACAGAAGCAGAGCTGAGAAGGAGCTTTACAAGTTTGGAAGGTGGAAATTGGAAAGAGACCAGGTGATAGGTACAAAAAGGACAAGAACAAATGAAAATTTGAACAAGTGATAGTAGAGACTACCTTGGATTCAAGAGGTCCTGGACATTGCTGATGCTACAGGACTATTAAATAAACATGGGAAGGGGGAGCAGGGTGGGACAGGGATTTAGCTGCCAGGGGAAGGTTGCTAAGAGTTACCACTCAGAGATTAGCCCATGTGAAGGAAATCCTGCCAGGAGCTACAAAGCTGTGCCTTTGGATCAAGCAGCCACAGCTTCGAAGGTGCATTTTAGCACAGGGAAAGCCTTTGTTCTTTCCCTGTGCCTTACAGCATTCAAACAAAACAAAACAAAAAAACAAACAAAAAAAAACAAAACAAAACAAAAAAACCCCCACCAAAACAAACAAACAAAAAAAACCAAACAACAAAACGAAGAAAAAAAGCCCCTAAAACAATTGGTCTCTCATGGATGTATTTCATGAGAGTGTGACTTACCTGCAGGTGCTTTACAAGAAAGACAGCAGAAGAACTTAATGTGATTATAAAAGAGAGGAAAAAAAAATCACAAAAATACTAAGGGAAAACTAAGCTGTGTATATACAGGTTTTACCCCTTCAAATCCAGCCCTCCCAGGATGTGACATTCTATTCACACATCATACTAGGAGGAATGAGAAGTATCTTAAATCCCTGGAAAAGAGGTGAGGCTCATCCTCCTGCCACAAAAACAGCATGGAGAGAGGCCTAAAATGGCATTTCAGTGCTCTCCAAGGTGGCTGCAATTAAGGATTGCAGTAAGACAGAGGTGAATCACAGGGAATGAACATCACAGTTCTCAAAGCAGAGCATGGCATCATCTTTTAAATGCTGATCAGGTACAATACCCACTAGACATTGTTCTGAAATAAAGGGAGCTTGGAAAGTGTTCCTTGTACCAGAGCAATCGTTCTGGGTGCTTTGTTAGCAATGGAAGTGCTGCACACATCTTACAGAGAGAGCTTTATTTCGTTTCTGTTTCCTTACCCTAAAAAATGAAGCTGTATACATGGAATCCAAATACATTTCTCACGGACAAGAGAGTAATAAAGTAGCATGTGTGTGAAAAGAAAGATAAAGCACAGCGTGTTCCTGCCAAATCTGGCAGCAGAAGGACAACGTGGAAGCAAAATAGTTTTGCTGACAAACTAGAAAGACAAGGTTATTGATGCCTCTGAGAAAATACTCCCACAACAAACTGAAGCCTCAGATCCACTTGGCAGACAGATGGCAGCGGGATTGTTTGATACCTGATGGAAACGCTCAGCACTGACTTTTCCCATGCCAGCCGTTTTCACCACACTTGTACAAGTGTGTGCTGCAAGCTTTGTTCCCAAAGAGTTGAATACACCACCTGGGCTCTGCAGAAAACATCTGCTGAAACAGTTGTAAGCAAAACTCGAATAGTCCTTATTCCAAGTTGTTTTCTTCAGGTCAGTCTGGTCTCTCACTCCAGCTGCTTTGGCAATGGCACCTGGACAAGGACATGAAGGAGGAGGAAATTTCTCAGTCTTATTTACCAGGCCAGTTTAATCTAATACAAACCCTCAGAAACTAAAAATATAACAGCTGGAAACTCCAAGGAGCTGTGGTTGGGAGCTCCTTTGTTTGGAAAGCCCCACTTGATGTTTGCAATTCCTAAGGTCCAGGAAATCAATTTGAAGGCATTGAGTCCCACCACAGAGAGAACAAACATCTGGCTCAGCTCAAGCAGTAAAACTCCATTTTAGAAATTAGGCTGAGTTCCTGGAGGATGGGGAGAATAATACCCTAATTCCCCAAATCCAAGCCAAGTGGTCTTGGGACCAAAAGAGGCCAAAAAAGAACCAGCCCAAAAAATACCCAAACAATCCACCAAAACAAACCCCCCAAGTCCCCAGTACATGTGTTCATCATTTCCTCTTTCCATGGGCTCTTAACATAGCAATTGTTATCTGGCATATTTAGGATGCATTGTGAATTGATCCCTCTACCTTTAACTCCACAGCTCTCATGGCTAAAATCCTCCCAGTCATTCTGGAGGGAATGTCTGGGGTTCAGTATCACCCCTGGCACGGGGCAGCACCCAGGTTTCTCAACCATTGCTGGGCAAAATAAGGGCTGTGCCTGGCAGAGAATGAGTGCCATTGTCCTCCACCCTCCCCACAGCTGTGCAGGACCAACCTCCTGTCACCAGCACAATTTGTGAGCTTTCCTCAAGCAGGTCTTGTCTGGGATGTGCAACAGAAATGCAAAGCCTAGACTGGCCTAGAAAGGCCAGAAATGCCCTGAGGAGAGGCCTTGGCTGCAGCCAAGTTGGACTGGCCATCAGAAACTCAGAACCCTGAATCTTGCCTAGGGAACAGAATGTTCAGGGTAATCCTGGACCAGGATCTGAGGTCACTGCAGGACCTGCCTCTGACAAAATACCAGGACAAACTACTCTGGCATTACTGGGGAAAAAATTATTTCTTTGTAGGTATAAACGAAAGCAAAATTAGGCCCACTATATTAAAATATCAATACTGAAAGAAAAAATAATTACAAAATACTACTTGACTGTTTTTAATTACAAGGGATTTTCTGTCCTCTTTCTCGAGCCTTGGCAACACAAACAGGCATCAAGCTACAAATACATCAGCCAGCTTTTAGGATTTCTTGAATCAATGCAAGGGCATGTAACAGGAGAGAAAGAGGTTAAATCTGGTGGCCAGCATTTTGAAAAGCAAAATGAATTTGGTACCCAAGTGAGAGCATACCCACTTTTCAGTTTTGGACTGGCATTCTCAAAGTCAGGATGATGTTGAGCTCACTTGAGTTGACCACTGAGCCAATTTTCAGTGGCAAAGTTTTACTTGAAAACAAATATAAAATCCCCCACAGTACCACTACTTTCTTCCCATAACTTTGTTCCATCTTCACTGCTGGTGATCTGATTTCTTTTTTTCCTCTTAGCACTAGAAATTTGCAATGGATCTCCATAAGGACAAGCAAAAGAATGAGCAGCAAAACATCGCTAAAATACGCTCCTTGTTCCTGGGTGAGGCAGGCAGGAGCAGGGCTGCAGATTGTGAGTCCAAGCTGGATTTCAGTATGTGTCAAGTGACAGTGCTCTCTTGTGTAAAGTGAGAGCTAAGGAAAAACACAGCTATTGAAGAGAGAAACGTGGGGCTTATGGGGAGCTAATGTGAAAAATAATACATGTTGTACTCCTGAAACAACCATCCTCTAACAGCATGTGCCTGTCATAACTAATACACTTTTATGAGTATGGTAAGGTTGAGCTTCTGTGGGTTTGTTCACCTGCTGAGTGAATTTCCTTTCGTTTTTGGATGCAGACAGGGATGCCCAAGGCTGCAGCCTTGGCGCTTGCAGTGAGTTCCCTGAGCAAGCTGTACCTCAGTGCTGCTGGAAAACAATCCCCTGCACGCCAGGAGTGGCAGCCTGACACAAAATGCTGTGTGCAGGTGCATTTGCCAGCCCTGCCAATGCCCAACATTTCCAACCAGAGCTCAGGGCACAGCAGGTGGCTGCCACTCCCTCCCCTTGGTGCCACCGCTCTGCACTTACCGGCTTGAGATAAGCGACGTTGCTCTGGCGGATGTCGTTGAGGAGCTGATCCCTCGGGGTTATTTCCACCAGGGGAGGGGGTCTTCTCCTGGGAACTGGTTTAAGTGTTTTGATGACATCTTTGAGGTTGGTTTTCTCAGCAGGCTCCACGTACTCTGGCACGGGGTTTTTGCGCTGGGTCTTCTTTAGCTTGACCACTTTGAAGCTGATGGGTTTCTCTCTGCACGGCTGCTCGGGTGCTGGCGGCCTCGTGTTCTCCTGCCTTTTGTTCAGTGACACAGCTGCAGGGATGGGGGGTTTGGGGGCTTGTGGGGGCTCCTGCATCCTCAGCTGGGACAGCGGTACCCCCAGCATTTCCCACATCCCGGGAGGCAACCCAAGTCCATTCTCCAGCATCGCTATCAACTCCTTCTGCTCTTTCATTTGCTGCTGCTTTTGCCCCTCCTGCCTCTTTTGCCTCTGCTTGTCCAGGTTCCTGCTGAGCAGGTTGGTCACCACCATCCTGGGCCCCGGCAGCTCGAAGTGATAGCCCATTTTGAGCAGGGTGGTGTTGGCTTTCAGCAGCCTGGCGATCTCCATCTCTGCCTGGTGGCCCAGCAGGCCCCTTTGGTTGTGGAAGCGGAGCTCCGTCAGCGTCTCGTTGTACTGCAGGCAGCGCATGATGGCCACGATGCCTTTGCCAGAGATGAAGTTGGAATCAATGTTCAGGGTGGTGATGCTCCTGTTCTCCCTCAGCATGTTGGCCAGCGCGAACGCCACGTTGTCGTCGGCCCCCACGTTGGCCAAGCTGAAGGTTTTTATGTTCTTGTTCTTTTTCATGGCATTGACAAAATCTATCAGCATTTCCTTGGGGACGTTTTCTATGTTGTTCAGGTTGATCTCCTTCACGTCTGGGTTGTTTTTTCGGACTTTCTCCAAGCTGTCTTCTAAATTGGTTTGGTTTCCTGAAGGCCTGGCACTTATCTTCATGAAGCTGGTGTCCAGCGCTAACTTCTGGGGGATGTTCAGTTTTGATATTTTCTTTTCATTTTCCTTAGGCTTTTCTTTGATTTCTCCTGGTTCTGTACCTGGCTTCTGACTTATCTGGTTGCTGTGACCGTTCTCATTGGTGTAGTTCTCCTTTGTTTCCAACTCAGTCTCATTGTCTTCTTCTTCTTCTTCTTCTTCCTCCTCTTCCTCTTCTGCTTCTTCTTTCTCATCCTCCTCCACCACTCTCTCCTTATCACTTCCATCTTTCTTTGTCTCCCCAGGCTTCGTTCTTGACTCGGACACGTGCTCATTTTGGTAATGTCTCTCTTTTCCCTCTTTTCCTGGCATGCCCCTGCCAGCCACCTCGCCACTGCTGCCGGCCTCTCCTTCCATCTCCTCCGCAGCACTTTTCTGAGGAAGATAAAACCTCACAGCTGAAATAGTTGCAAAACATCTTTGTTACAATAACTTTCTGCTCAAATAAACACCTAGCAGCTGGATTTAGATCCCTCTATGCCCATACAATAGAGAATAGTCCTTAAAAGTGTCATTGCTGCGAGTTCAGGCTGTACCAACTTGCTTGGGAACACAGGAACAATTTGTTCCTAAAGAGGTTGCAAACCAGTTTCTCATCTTTGCCTACTAAATTAAGTCCTGAAAATTAAACCCTGAACATATTTAATGATATGTTAAGATGGTCTTTGAACCCTTCTGGGAGTTTAAGAGTCTCTGATCCAAAGACTCTTTCTGGATTTAGTGCAATCTTTGTCATTTCTTTGACAGGAGGGAAAGTTTCCTTCGTATGTGTTCCTTTGAAAGTTTCTTTCCAGTGCTTTGTCCACAAAGCACTGGACATCAGTGTGAACCCCTGATGGTTTGCTCAGTCCAAGGAGGAGTGAAAAGGGCAACTTGTCACCACTGTGGAATCATCCAGCACAAGGGACAACAAGGCTTCCTGCTCCAGCAGTCCCAGAGCATCACACCTAAGGCAGCACCTCACTGAAGATAAAATCTTAGCTCAGTTTGGAGTCCAGAGATAAAAATTCAGCCCCTGCACAAAGCAGTTGCAGGGCAGTGAGGCTTCTACCATCCAAATAAATTAGTTGCAGACGTCTGCCAATTCCAGAAACACTCCTAGCTGAGATCTTTCTTTGTCAAGCATATTCATGCAAGCGATTCCTCCATCACAGAGAAATGCTAATAAAGCACGAATAAAATCAAGCTATTTCGCTGAGATTTGCACTGCTTCAGGCAGGACAGTGTCATGGCTTGTGCTGCACCCAAAGTCAGACAAAATGGTCCCAGTGACTTCTGTCCTTTGGGCTGTGGTGGTGAATGGGTTTGGTATGGGGATTGCTTGACCAGCTGTGAATGCAGCAGCCAGCTCCACACCCAGATTTCAGATTTAACCTCAGAAGTGTTTAAAAAATTGTTTCTTTGAGCATAAAAGTGTTGCAATCCCAAGGATTTTCCCTGGTCTCCAAAGGCAGCCCACGAAACCTGCCCTGAGAAGTTTGGGATGTGCCATGCTTGCATGTATTAGCAAACCACTGATATTTAAAAAAAAAATAGGACAAATCAGTTACCTCAAATTCACGTCTAGTGAACTTCACATTCAAGTATGGATGTGGTTCATCTGGCCAAGTTTCAATTCTATTAACCTATTTTTAAGTGTAGCCCTCATCCTGAAAGATATCTAAGTATGACCTTAACTTTATTTCAAAGTCATGGGGATAGTCAAATACATTTAAACCCTGTGTCGAGTAGGGTTGGACTCATTCACAGAGTTTGCATGCTTGGTTGTTAGCAAATATTTTACCCTGTTAAATTACAGTGGTTTGAGATTTTTCTCCAGTATGTCACTAAATTCTGTCAATTAATAACTTAATTTGTATGATTAATATAATCTTCCATGGAAAAGCAACATGGTGTTCTTTCCATATGCAAACTCGAACAAATTAGAGTTACATCCTCCAAAACTGATCTTGTGACGGTTTCTCAGTGATTTGCTTTACTCAAATCAGAATTAGGATTCTTTTCCATTAAAAAGCTTAAGTAAATATTTGGGAAAAGCAATTAAAAAATTACTAACGCTGCCATCAGTCCAAGCTGGATTCTATCACTGATGAGTCTTTTAGGATTAATCTAAATCTGTTTGTACTCTACCTTACATAAGGGACAGAAGCAGAGGCAGGTTAAGGTATTAAAGCTATAAAACAGATCCCACTGCTAATGCATAATAAATATCTGTGATTTTTCGCTTTACCTCAGAGGGCAAGAGGGTGACAGGAACTCTCTCATCCTCGAGCATACGTCTGGATGCCTTCTGCCAGTACAGGTAGTCAACCAGGGACCTGTGGTCGAAGCTCCCCGTGGGGGGTTTCTCTGTCTGATCCCTCTGTATCATCCCAGTTGGGACTTCAGGGTCTGGGGCCATGACTTCCATCTCACTTTGCAGCTCCTTCAGCTCCTCAGGGGACAGGTTAGCCAGGATTTCATCTTCATCAATGTCCTCGGCACACACGTCTTCATCGGAGTTCTGGCCAAGTTCAGACATATTCATTCTTCCCTCCTTCCTCTAAGACCTTTTAAACCTAAAGAGAAAGATAAATTTCACAGGATTTTCTCTTTTTTCCCCCCTCACTAGCAGCAGTTGATCCGGTTAAATCGACAGGTTCATGTTTTGGTCATGAGCTGTGGCAGTCCCGGGCTCAGTGCGGGACTCAGCCCGTGCAGCTAAGTCTATATTAAGCTGCACTTGGCTGGATAAAGAGAATTTATGGCAATGCTCCATTTTCAGCAACCTGTCAGCTGTGCAAACCCCTCTGACATTTCAGTGCAGCTGGTGTGTGCCCCGCTGAGGGAGGCAGGAGACGGACACATTCCAGAGGATTCCCGGGACACTGCACCCCTCAGGGCTTCACCCCGAGCACGATCAAGGGACATTCGTGGTACCTGTGAGGTGTGCAGGTGAAATCTGGCCTCTGGGAAGAATCAGAAAGGTCTCTGCATCCATAACATCTCCAATCTATCTCAAAAGGGTCGAAATCCACAGGCCTTGCACTGCCTTTGGCCAGGTCTAAGCCCTGACTGAGCATCACAGAGGGTTTTGGTGTGAGTGCAGCCACCCTCAATTGAGACCCTCTCCCAAGCCTCACATCCTGGGTAGGGGAAAGTCCTCCAAGGTGGGAAAAGGTGGGTAGAGCTGGTACAATGTGCACTTTGTGCCAGGGGACAGAGATCCACACAAGGATGGACACTTTTGAAGGAGCCTGAGTGCTCCCGGGGATGCATTTCCCATGGCACATCCCTGCTCCCATCCGGGGGCAATGCCAGTGCCTGCTTCTTGACTGGCCTTTTCCTACCATGAACATCATTTGCACCCTCAGCTCTTCTTGCCTGACAGTTCATCTCAGGCTCATCCTTCTAATTTTTACCATTTTTTTTTTCCAGAATCAATAAGCAACCACAAAGATTTACTTTGTTATATTTGCAGACCTGATGTAACTCCCCAAACTGCTTTTTTTTTGTAAGGTGCCCATTTCATCTAAGTGCCTCCTCCTTATATTTTATTTTATAGGCTGCTAAATTCACACAGTAAGCCAGAAATCCACATCTCCAACACCACCCTGTGCATGGTTTCTTTGTAAGAGCAGAGTAGCAAGGGTGGCTGATTTTGCTACTCACAGTTTGGGCTGTTCATTGGATTAGGAAGATTTCTTCTCATTATTTCAAATTTTCTTTGCAGGGGTGTCAAATCAAATCCTCACCTTGCAAATGCAGCTTCCATAGGAGCAAAGCCATGGGGGGAGAGGCTGTGAAACCATGCCCTGCCAATTTTTAAGCCATATTTCTCATCACAGTCTCAACCACGCTCTGCTGGAGCCTGCCAGCAGCAAAACAGGCTCTGCATGATGACGATGGTGTCTCTTTGCTGTGTTTTGTAACATGAAACATGGAGCTCTAAACCCTGTTAACCTCTGTTAAAGGTCCATTATCCAAAGGTCCTCGTTTGATTCATGCTGTTACACAGCAGGGAAGAGGGCAAAAATTTAAGAACAGAGTAAGTGGCAAAGGAAAAGATAACAAAAACCCAAGCCAAGAATGCAATGGCTCCATCCGCCCCCTTGGCATTTCAGGGACGTCCTTATCCTTGTTTTATATTATGCAGTAGCAAGCACAACAGCAGACCCACCCATCAATCTATCTGCCCCCAGCCATTGCTGCCCATAATAGAGCCCATAAATGGTTTCCTGATGTTATCAAATAAATCAATGCTCTTCAGTAGCCGGTATGCCACTCTCCCAAACGAAGCACTTTGGGCCACAGAAGCTGTCTATTCAGTGCTTCTCACTTGCTAATTTCTTGACTGTAAATGAAGCCCCATGCCACCTTCTTGGGTTTCCATGATCTTCAGCCAGGCCATCTTGGGCCATGGTCTTGTCAGATCATCCAAGTTAAGCAGGGTCAAACCCATGAAGTCCTCTTGAGAAGGAAAACAGGAGTACTGAGAACACTATCAGGTGTTTGAAAACCACTTTTTCTCTTAAGCAGAAACATATCACTTGTCAATGCCACGATTAGGAACACCCCATACTGGGAATGATGCCTTCCCCATCAGATGCAGAGCAAAGGGCTGCCTGGTGACACCTCTCCTGGTGACACAGGTGCTAATCCCACAGATTTCAGAGGTGGGTATCATATTTTGCCTACTTTAGGTCTCTCCTCCATAAATTATGCTTCCAGGATGTACTTCCTTTCCTAACACACTGCTTAGTGTTTTGGTGTTCTGGTAACAGCACATTAGAGCAACAAACAACAACCCTGAGGTGAGGACACACTCACAGTGGGTCTAAAACACTTTTCAAAGTCTAAACTCCCATCTTCTCCCCAAGAACATTCACTGGTGTTGCCCTCACAGCTTTCCAAAATATTTCTCAACCTTCATTAAGACAGGAAAGCCACTTCCACTGGTGACACTTGCTATTTCCACACCAATCTGACACTTGCTCAGGAATCCCTGGACTAACAAGCTGCTGCACGAGGTGCCCTGTTAGCAGAGGGCAGAGCTGTGCTGTGCCAGAGCTGCACTCAAACCCCAGCAGAAGACAAGAGGAACCTGCAGCAATCACAGAGCAGCTCCTGCAGGAAGCAGCAGCTCAAAATTC
>VZSR01001459.1:6962318-7136105 GCA_013398615.1 Brachypodius melanocephalos
CTCCCCACATTCATTCCCCTCTATTCCCAATCCTTGGCATTTCCAAGTGCAGCTGGAACGAGTCAGGGAATGTGCCCATGTAACATAACCTGGCATTACTTTTAAGAAACTCCTAGGCTGATGGGAGAGTCTAAAATTGACAATCAGTAGCATCCACCAAGCATGCCCAGCAATGCAGTGTAACCCAATACAGGGATTATAAAGGGTCAGATGATGGGATCTTAACAATAACAACCACTAAGGAAAGGCAGCAGTCATAGAGAGACACCCTGTGGGAAAAACACCAAGGGGAAAAAAAAAAATCACCCACCACACCTCCAAACTCTTCCAGATATAAATATATCAGATTAAGTTTGTTGCTTAAATAGAGTAAGGACATCTGACTTTGGAAGTGTTTGCCCAAGTGGCTGGGCAGGGAGCTGCAAAGTCAAACCCTGTGAGAAGCAGCAGGCACAGCAGTGGCTGGATCAGGGCAGGATGGAGCAGCAGGGATGGGGATATGAGCCCCCACTGCTGCCCCAGCTCAAGCAATCACCACATCTCCCTGTGCTGAGAGCTCTCCTCATCTCCCATCATCACTGTGTTGATGTCTCGTAATTTCCTCTGCCTCTAGAGAAGAGGCATCTCCTGTTTCAGTGGGACCTGGATGCTTCTAATTTAGCCTCCCAAAAAGAATTTTTTTTTTTTTTTTTAGTTTCCATTTTTAGAGAAGTCTGAGAGCAGCTACAGTACGTATGCAGTAGGAAACAACCTCTGTCATCATCCACCTTCTTGATTACAGGGAAAAGAAAACTTTAACAAGAGTAGGGAGAAAAAGGGAGCATGGAGAAGACTTTGGTCATGCCAGAAATCAAGGACAGAACATTTCAGCCTGGGGCAGGGCACTGGCCACCCACAGTGGCCTGTCCAAAGCAATCCTGTAGAGAAATGCATTGGCAAGTCAGATATGAATGCCTTGGTTTGTATCAAAAAGGGTTAAATAATCAGCAGATGGATTTCTAAATAATTTCAACTGTTTTAAACCATTTAAAAGTATCAACCCCCTCATGATTTTGGAGTAGGAGACAGCCCCACATATGAATGTTGACACTGAGATTTTGCTGGTGGGGGTCTGGAGATGACACAAAAGGCAACTGAGCTGCTCCTGGTAGTCTGGGCTGACCCAGGACAAACCTTTGCCCCATTCAGAGCCAGAACCTGTTCCAAATCTGACCCCCAACGACTGATTTTCTGTGCTTGCTTGCCACTGAACAACACTACACCTCCCCTGCCATCTCCCAGCTCTTTTTTGACTGACCACATTCTAAAGTGGCTGGAGCAGCACCTCCAGCACAGCCAGGGGGGCTGCTCTGCACCCTGCTCAGTTACACAGAGCATTTCTGTGGCTACAGGAGGGAGTGTGTGCTCCCAGATATCATTTATAGCACAAACATGGGCAAAATGCTGAAACACTCAGCACTAGTTTCTGCTAACATGGTATTTTCCTTTCCCAGGTTGTTATTTATGTGACCTTGGTGAAGCATTTCTAAATACCTGAATGTTTTCATCCCTGGGTGGTGATTTGTTACCTCTTCTTCCCAAAGCACAGTGCTAACAGCTGCCAAAAGCAGTAGAAAACCAGCCTGTGGTGAATAAAAACAGGTCTGTGAGAGACCAGGAGTAATTTTGTTATTTTATGGGCAACAGGCAATTCATGATGTTTGTTTTCTGACCACGACTTCAGGGACTGAGCTACGGCTCTACCTGGGACTTCTCACCCATGGGCAAACCCAAAATGTGCCCCGAGCTGCCTCGGTGTGGCTTCACCTGCTCTGGGACAGAGCTGAGGCTGGTGATGGACATCAAAAGGGGACACTGACCCCTGCACTAGAGACTGCCTGGGGACAGAGACCCTGGGGCAGCCCTGGCTTCTGTCTGATGGGCACAGCTCGCCCAGACACAAGGCAAACACTGTACTGGATCTCACACTACCCATGGGCATTTACCCAAATGTTTACTGCTGTTAACACACGCCTTGTTATTGCAAATCTGTGTGCAAAACAGGCTCAGAGATTCAATACTTGCATCAGAAATGCAAGCTCAGATGTTGAGAGACGACATTAATCTCCTTGAAAGCTGTGTAAGAACCCATCTGTGACAGCATGTGCAATTCAGCAATTATTTACTGCTAACTCCACCTTTATTTTTATGATTTATCTATGCTCTAGGTTTGCAGGGCAGAACCCCAGGAGTGACAAAAGCCTCATGCTAAAAGCAGTGGCTACAATTAAATGTTAAAATGTGCCCTCTCTTTTTAGGCTAAATCTATAGTTTCACTCCCAGTGCTGCCTGCAGAACTGCAGTAACACCATGTCAAGGATTCTGCAAGAAGCAACATCAAAACCTTTGCAAGGTGCAATCACCTCCACGTTTATATGAAACACTGAATTCAGCACGAGCAAATCAGATGAGAAAATGTCATGCTAGGAAATAACGTCACCCTTCACATTGAAATAGGCTGTGTCTTTCTTTTACAGCATCCAAACCTACCACAGCCCCTCACCTCACATCCTCCTGCCACCAAAATGTGCCCACAGGCAGTGATGCTGCAAAGGCCACATGGCCACCACCTCCTTCTGCACACATGGGACACGTCCTCCCCTGACCCCAGCCTGTCAGCAGGTGGAAGGATTTCTTCTAGAGTTACTCCAGCTGAGCCCTGGCTGGCTCCAAACCCTTCTCCACCTCTGCAGCTCTTTGATGGCACTCTAATGATTAAATAGAAATTGTGACTCCTTCCTGCTGTGCTGGAGCAGGGCAGGAGATGCCCAGGGAGGCAGAGCACATCCCTCTGCAGGTGAGGACTTGCTGAAGGATTTATGGTGATTCCCTTCATCACAAGGGACAGACAGGGATAACAAAGTTGGATGGAGGGCAAGGAGCTGCTTCTTGTTAAAAGTTTTGTTTCTCTCTCACTAAGGCCCTGACCTTTGTGTCATGTGCCCTCCTGGGCTGCCAGCATTGGTCACAACTCACACTGCCCCTTTTTCCAAGGAGGAAATGGGACCTCAAGCTTCATTTGCCCCACCAGAGCACAGGGTGAAAAGCTTTGATGACAAATCCAGCCCTCAGAGAGATTTCACTACTTGTTTGAGGCCCTGCTCTACCTGAGACTGTCAGTTTTGTACCTTAGAAATTTATTAAATATGACAGAAAAGCACAAAGGAGGTGGAAGGATAGTGTAGAATGCAGAAATCTTCCTAAGAGCAGTGTGAACGTATCAAGACAGTGCCAGGCAAGCCCAGGGAGCTTCTCCCCAGGCTCAGGAGCAGCTCTCCTGCAATGATCCCAAAGCCCAGAAGATGGAGCAAACCTTCAGCCTTTATAGGATTTCCTACACGCATTTTGGGACGGGCTGGATCACGGTGGAGGCTTCTCATCCACTCAGGAGCTGCAAACATTGCTGCTGCACTCGTCAAATTTCAGCTGAGCAAGTCCAAGATCATAAATGAGAAGTCAGCAGAAATCTGCAAGAGTCACATACTGAGTCACATTGGCCAAAAAGTTTCACGTTAGTCAGGTGAATTTTGAAGATTAGTGATCTTAAAAGATTTTCCTGTGTTGGGGAAGGGGCTCCTGGCCTGAGCCTCATCCCTCCTGGTCCTTCATCCCTCCTGGTCCCTGCACTGGAGGAATGTCCAACATCAGCCTCCCACGGGGCTCATGGCAACTCCCAGCAGTGTTTGTCCTCCTCTATCTCAGAGTATTTTTGTTCAAAACAGCAGAGAAAAAGCAGACAGCAATTAAAAATATCAGGCATGGCTTATCTTAGCTCAGTGCCCAAATTTCTTTTTAAGGATTCCTGCCAAGGACTGGGTCGTCTTTTTAACTGAAAGCATTCAGAAACACTCCACTACGTACAGATTTAAGAGGGGTTTTATTTCCCCTCCACGCTCCCATCTGCAGCATCCACCTTCTGAAGAGAGAGATGTTTGTAAAATCAAACCCTGTGGGTCTGGTGCTTCACCTCGTTCACCTCTTGGCTTTGTTCTGATATTACCAAGTAAGAATTTCTAGATATTTCTTCATACTGGAAGGGTCAGGAAGGATTCCAGAGGAGCACAAGAAGCAGGAAGGCTCCTCTCTTCAACTCTGCTGTCAGGCACTAGATGTCCTCAGTTATCCTGGTGAGGCAGGCTGTGGTTAAACAGCAACACAGATGAGATAGGAACTCAAACAAAGCAC
The DNA here is from genome assembly GCA_013398615.1 of Brachypodius melanocephalos. Taxonomy (NCBI): domain Eukaryota; kingdom Metazoa; phylum Chordata; class Aves; order Passeriformes; family Pycnonotidae; genus Brachypodius; species Brachypodius melanocephalos. The sequence continues at coordinate 6,966,543 of VZSR01001459.1, forward strand.
AGGCAATTTGTATTTCAGCTGTGAGCAAATAAGATAATGATTACAAGTATGTCTTTATTACCTCCTCAGCTGCACTATACAGACTGGTCTCTGAACAGTTGTATACCTGCATCTTAGAAACACAACAAAGCAAGCTGGAAATCTGCAAAGGGCAAGGTTAAAGGTCCTGGGAAACAATTGGCAACAACTGGGTGCAGCAACAGCTCCCTTGATAGGCAGGAGATGCCACAGGGACATCATGGTCTCCCTTTCCCTCCCCCTGTGCCACCCAAGACTAACCCCAAACAACATCTGAGAGAAGCTGGATATTTTTATTCTCCTCTTCTGGGCCTCCTTCTTCACTCTGTACTTCCACCCTTCATAGGAGCTCCTAAAAACAAAACCCTTGCAGAGCCAGGCATGTGGAGAATGACAAGAGGGGCTCAAGAGCTACAGCTCCACCACCCCACTGCAATTTCCAGTTCCTCAGCTCTTGCCAACTGGAAACTGCAACCAGGCTCTGAACTCTGGCCCTAAAGGGTTTTATACATAATACCCCCAAATACAGCAGACCATCCTCAACCCAAACCCACCTCAAATTCCCACCTTCTCAACAACTTCATCCAACACCTGGTTCTGTCCCAGCAAGCTGGGAGGCCAGGCTGAGTGCCAGCATTGTGCCAACAAGGATGGGCTGAGCTAAATCCTGAAAGCTGATGGAAAAGCCAACACAAAACTCCATGGCTACAGCATTAAAGGAATTAAAATAAAGGTCTAAAATAAAAGTTTTAAAGGGGGACAGGCCTTGTCACACACCTCATTTCCTTTTTGTAGGAAAAGGTTTGAGAGTGCTGATTCCATGAACTCTGGATAATGAACTGGACTTGGGACCACTCAGCTTCTTGCACTGGTGGTTTGTAGCAGCAGGGAGCAGTCAATGTATGAAGATCTTGACAGCAGACAAACCTCAAATGCTGCTTGGAGAATTGCAAAAGTACAGTGTCATGGGGCTCATTTAACGGGCACACCTGCAGGGTTTTTTTTAACACCTATTTTCACCAGCAGCCTGGAAATAAGAACAAAATTCAGTGGTGGTTGTGAAATTTATGGACACCACAGAAGGTAGAGAATGATAAATATCTCTGAAGAGAGCAAGACTGAATAATCTCAACTACTGGGTGATCAGGGTGCAGAAGCAGTTGTGGATCTAAAACCCAAGGCACCCTTACCGATAGGTGGGTGTCTCAGGGGGCACAAACTCCAAAGAGGACCCAGCACGTGAGCAATACAAACCCCTAAAGTTCCAAATGGGAAAGGCTGTGGAAATTCCTAGGTGCAAGGAGAGATGAGCAAGAAGCATTTTCTACAACACAAGGACACCTGTGTGTCTGCATCACTGCAGGGATGCAGAGTGAGCCCAGCTTGGCTCCCTCGGTACAGCTGGTGGAGAAGCAGAAATTCTGACCTGATGTTCTGTTTTGGGATCTCTGACCTGCCTGGGGCCAATCTTCCTTCAGATGAGGCCACTGACCCTCTGCACTCCACCCAACACCGCAGGCCAAACGAGATCAGACCACGGTGATTCACTTCAAAGCCCTGAAATAACACACATTACACTTTCCCAAGCACTCAAGGAGAAACAGGAGGAATGCTGAAGTGGTTTTGGTAGCACACTTTTTAGTTTATTGACCTATACAAAATAATAGGTCTAAAAAATTCAGGAGTAGTAAAAGAATAAGCAAAAAGAGCTTTCGCATTTCTAGAAGGCTATACAAATATGCAAAACCAAGGAAATAAGTTATTTTTTATTTCGTTTTTGTTCGTTTAATTCCAAATCGCGACTCTAATAATACAAACAACTAAGTACCAGCTTAACAAGTGTGTCCTTCTTGTATATATTACATGCTCTGGAATACTGGTAAAAAACGTCAAAAAAGTTTATCAGAAACCTTTCTATTCACAATATGAACAAGCAGTAACTAATCTTTTGTATAAAAGAACAAAAGAGCACCATTTCTGGAATCCTGAAGCACAGTACAGCTGAGAAACAAGAGAGGTTTTACCGTTTGCAGACGAGTCATCAGGAATCAGGCAGGATAACCCCGTGCCAATTTGTTCCTACAGATGGATGACCTGAGGTAGGTTTATCCCTCCTAAATCAAGACTGCAGTTGAATGGGGGTTTTTTCCTACACAAATGGTTCTGTGAAAACGCTGTTCTGTCACTCAGTGACTTTGCAATGCACCTGGTGGTACAATCCTAATGCCCCTCATTTTAAGGCACCCACTTGGCTGTTTCTGTGTTTTCATCCACCTTAGAATACTGGCCATTGCTACCCAATTGTCCCCTGGGGCTCCCCACTGTGGATCCTCGACCCACTGTGGCACAGCAACGTGGCACTGTCACCCAATGAACAGGGGTCACCGTGCAGCCACGGGGAGAATTTGCCTACTCCTCCACACGGTGAAGTTGTACCATGGAAAAGGTCATTAAACGGGCCATTGTTAATTATGTTTTATCAGGGGAAAAAAGAGTTCCAAGTTTACTGCTTCTGTTTCCAAATCCACGACTACCTGTAGTTTTACACGACGTATGCGTCAGTGGATTTTTTTCTTTCCAGAACTTGCTTGTGGTGCTAACAAACACTCTTAACAACACCCCAAAAACTGGACAGACTCATTCAAACCTCCGTAACAAAAAAACTCCAGCCTTCCTTCAAGTAGTGTTCCAATACTGATTCAGTCACCCTTTGCCTCACTCACACACACAGCATCTATCCTTCATAAGCCTATGAAACCTCTTCCAGGTCCTCATAAGCCATGGCAGAATAAATTTTCATTTTTTCTTCTTCTTTCAGACACCAGACTTGTGCTCCTAGAATTCCTGGTTTTTCCACAAGAGTCTCCTTTTCACATTTTATTTTTTCTCTGAGGTTTGCCTTCAACACCTTCCAATCTTCCCAAAAAGTGCTTGCTAAATATAAATACTTCAACCAAGTGCTGCATCCAGTTGTAGATGAACTGTGGCTTGCCCTGGCTCCCGTGGGCTGTAGGGATTCACAAAGAAAATCCACTCGTGGTAAGACTCTGTCAGTTTGCTACAGTCCCTCTTAATGCTGAATTCAACCTTTCCCAGCAAAACCAGCCTGCTTCCTCCTCTTTTTGTTCCTTTTTGCAAGTTCCACCCGAGGTCCACCTCGGTGCTTTGTGCAAGGCACGCAGGGGTAGGAGTGAGGGGCTGCACGGGGGCTACACCAGTGTCCCAGGCTTGGAGTCCTCGTGCCAGTACAGCCTCTGCTCACTGCTGGGCAGCTCTTCCTCCACGCCATCCTCCTCCTCACCGCCCAGCTGGCTCGGCTCTGCGTACGTCCTGCAACACAGACACGGCACCAGGGTCAGCTGAGGGTCCTCCCCAGGCCCCTAAATTCATGCACCCCCTTTGGGCTCAAAGGTATGCTGGTTATTTTGAGTTTGCCTCCAAAGACAAACCTGTTTTTTGTGCTGTAATCAGGGAAATTGTGTGCAACAGCAGTCTCAGCTGCTCAAAAAACGATCACAGACTGGTTTGGCTTGGCGAGATCTTAAAGCTCATTTTGTTCCAACATCCCCACCCTGGGCAGGGACACTTTCCACTACACCAGGTTGCTCCAAGCCTCACCCAGCCTGGCCTTAAGCTCTGTCAAAATTGTTGGATGTATTGATTGCTTGTTTGCCATGATCACACTAAAGTAGAAAACAGAGCAGATGAACAATCAGACAAGTGATTCAGAATATGGAAAATTAATAGCTAATGAAGCTCATTTAGATAAAGCTGCTAATACAAGCAGAATTTTCAAAGCCCAATTATAGGAAATTAAAAAATTAGTAGAAACCGTATTTTTAAACACTGTTGCCATAGATATTTTAAATCACTTCAGTAAAACAGCCCATAGCACTTAGCTTCGAAAAAAAAGAAGCTTAGCAGCAGCTTTTATGTATTCCCTTACACTTTCATTTATTTTAAAACAAACAAAATTAAAAATTCAGTATTTTCACACAAGTCGGTCTGGCAGCAAGCACAAACTGCAACCCACAAAGCAGGAGGCACACGTGGGGTAAATATTACACTGAGCATAAGTGTATTTAAATGTGATGGCATTTGTGGGGGCAGAGTCATTCCCCAGGGCAGCAGCTTCCTGTCCTCACAGCCAAACATTCTGCAGTGGGGGGGGGACACATCAAAAAATGCCACGCAAAAGCAAAGAGAGCTGCAGGGTTTCCTGCAAGGACCAAGCAGACCCTGGGCTCTCTGCAGCCCTTGGGAGAGCCCCCTCGAGCAGGGGGTGTCTGCAAACAGCAGCACAGCCCCCCTGGCTCCCGGGTTCAGCTCTGCCAAGGGAGATGCACCTGGCAGAGAGGTGGTACCACCCCAGACACGAAGCTGAAGAGAGGAGTTTCTTTTCTTTGTTTTTTCCAAAAGTTTATCAGCACGAGCACTACAGCTTGAGAAACACAACAGGAGTGTGTCCTGTGAAACTCCTTATGGGGTTCAGGAGAGACAACCCCATCAGAGGGACTGTGAGCTCAGCCTGCAACACTGCCCAGAGCATCACAGCTACCAGGGAGTGCAGGAGGTTTGATTGTCCAGCACCAGCCACAGGAAGAATCTGTGCAACCAACGAGCTCATCCTTCACTGACTGCTCCCCACTTCCTTCAGTGCTGGTGCAGCTCCACACAGAAAACCTGCTCTCACAACATCAATTTTATAAGTACTCTTCATCCTGGCTCTTTGAAATCAAGCTGATTTTCTCAGAAGTTTTTTAAGAGCCTGTGACAGGCAGGAGGAAGGGCAGAAAATCTTGATATATTCTACTGACCTGCTCTGCAAAGGAAGGTTGCCATAAACATTCCCGTAACAGCTGGCGTAGGAGGAATGAGACAACGTATCATAGTCTGAAAGTCCCAGTGCAAGAGGGTTTCTCCAGTTCCCAGCAGTGTTTGTGGAAGATGCTGGAATTTAAAAAAAGGATTACAACAAATTAGACCTTCAGCTAAATCAGCTGAAGCAAACAAGACAATTCTCCTCAGCAATTTCTATGGGGTTTTGCGGGACACAGGCAGACAATGCAAACACAAAATATGATTTACAAGCCCTGTGGGGAGGCAAGCATTGTACAGGTGGTACTCTGGAGCTTTTAAAGTGCTTTCTGACACATTCAGTGATGCTCACTGCACTGTGTTTTGGAACCCATGGCAGCCACTGCATTTACATGGCATGAAGCTTTGTACACTGCTTCTAGTTGCTAAATACACCTGGTCTGAAACTTAAATGCTCTTTGTCCTTCTCTGGGTTACTGTGCTTACACAAAGAGCAGAAGGAGAAGATTTTTTTAGCCTTAGGAGAAGATAGCAAGCAAAACTTTCCTTCCAAGAACATAACAAGACCCTACTTGGCTCCTCATCCACCTTTCAGGGCAGAGCTCTGGCCTGGCTTCCACTCTGCCGCCTTCATTGAGGCAGTGACAGGGGGGCAGAATGAAAGCACAGCAGGCACTTAGGAAAACACTCAGCACAGATGAAACCAGACATTACCTGAAGAGAAGGACGACACCCGGCTGCTGGGTGAACACGGCGTCTGCAGCCCAGCAAAGCCCAAACTCCTCTGAGACGCTCTGTCAGGCTCAAAGCCCGCCGGCAGGCTGTGACCCTGCTCCTTCTGGCTGGAGGCACGCTGGTACCAGCCACGGAGGTGCTCTGCTACTAAGGCCTTGTGGATGTTTTTGGTGATGTGCTCCGTTTTAGCCACCTGCTTCCTGGGGAGCCTCAGGGTGGCGTAGGGGTTGTGTGGAACCCTGTCCACCTCGTGGTCCTCGTGGTAGGAGCGGAATTCCCGGTACCGCTCGTATCTGTAATGCGCCGAGGAGCGGTAGGAGGGGTTCACGCTGTACTGCCCCTCCGTGTCGCTCTCATAAACGTACCCCCCATTGTAATAAACATCGGGTTCAGTGTAGGGGGAGTATCCAGAGATGTAGTAGTTAGAGGAAGGCTGCTCCTGATTTTTGTGGAAGGCGCCGCTGCGGGTGTCCTTGTGGGCCAGGTTTGGCATGCTCCCTGAACTGGCTGCAGAAATGTTGTGCTTCTTGGACCGCCTGCGACCCCTGGTCCTGTTGTCGAGCGTCTGGGTGGTGTAGTAAGGATTGGGGCTGGGTGTCACGCAGTAATACTCCGTGCTTGACTGGCTGGTGTAGGATGACCCGTCGTCCAGGATCTCCGTGCTGCTGCTCCGCTGGGATTTGGAGAGGGAGAAGGCTGGCTGCTCAGCAGGAGCCTCGGACAGCAGCTGGGTCTGGGATTCCAGACTTCCGCTGCGCTGCCGGCAGTGCTGGGGGGAAACATCTGGCCTGGAACAACACAGATGTTGGCTGGTTAGAGGCAGTCTCACACAAACACACGCACAGAGCTGGGGAGAGCACACATGGACAGGTCAGCCCCAGTCCAAGCACAACACAAATCCTGCCTTATCTTTTCACACAGTGTATTTGCAATGCACAAAACTTGGTTTGGCTGAATTTTGTATCAGCTGCAACAGCAGGAGATCTCCCATATAATAATCTGTCACGGTAAGCAAGGTTAATCTGTGACAGGGACACACAGAGCTAAGGTCACAAAAGCACATTTGGTAATGATTTATGGGAGGGCTCCCTCAGCTTTTGGAAAGGTAAAGCCTACATAAGCAAGGAGCTTGGAGCAGAACATGGAAAGATGGGTTTCCTTTGGACCTGTCTCTCAAAGCTGCACTAACAACCAAACCTTCAGCTCATGATAACACTCTAAGATTCTTAGCATCTATCCTTCTCCAGCATGGATTGTCAGCTGTCTAACAGTACAGGTGAGCTCATATCACACCTGGCTTCCCACAGCAACGACTCTAACCAACACTTTGAGATCCCGACCCCGCTGTGGGAAAACCACACAGCAAACCACCCTTTTCCCTCCCAACACCATTTGCTTTTATTCCTGTGCTTCCCCAGCTGTAAAGCAGTCCAGTAAAGGTCCCTTACTGCAGGTGGCTGCTGCTGTAGGCGTTGCGTGTGAGCACGGGGGTGGTGGGCATGCTCCTCCCGCCGCGGGGCTGCGCCGGCCGCTCCAGCGTCCGGAACGGGCTGCTGTGCGTGGAGAGCACGTCCCTGCAGCACAGGGGACAAGCACAGGGAGGTTAAACTGAGGTTAAACATCACACAAGGCACAGCACACAACGGGTACAGGCACCCAGAGTCTTGGAGAAACAAAAGGAAGGGCGGAACAAACGTAGCTGGATGTGCGAAGAACAAGAGTTGTTGAATGGGAAGAAGAATTCGAGCCCTTCCTGTGGTTCAAGGGAGCTCTTCACAGCATGATCAGCTGCTGCCAAAGGACAGAACCATCGAGAAGAGACAGAGAACTTAACAGATGAGGTTACTAAGCAAACTAATTAGGTTCTCAAATGAAGCCCATCACAGCTGAATATGGCTATAATCTAACTTCTGAACTTCATGTGGAGGAGTGTTTCACTTATCTCGAGGGACAGATGAGAAAAAAGCAAAGATATGGCATTGTTCAAAACTCTAAAATGTTCTTAAGTGTGTTTTTAACAGCCTGCTCACACAAAACAGTCCAAGGAATCTCAGGATTAGTGGGAATCACTACGCTGGGAACAGCTGCTAGCACCAGATCTGACATGATCACACAATCATCTGCAAACCTACTGCTACTGATGTGCTCCATGGAGCTGTTCTAGCTCAGAAAGTGCCCAGATCCCACAGGTACACACAGCTGCCACTAATGATGGAACTGGCTGAATCCCAATAGCTCTGCTTGTAAACAGAGAATTCTCCATCAGGCCTTACATGAATTATGTCTGCTTTGATAATGCACCTGCTGAAATACTGATAGCATCAGGAGGGATGGGCAGGGTTTGGTGCTGCCTGAATCCACTAAGCACAGTCATCAGGGAAATGACAAGCTGTTAAATTAACACTGAAAAAAACCCAGAAACTGACACAAAGAATGACAGCAGTGGTAGGCAGGAGCAACTCCTTAAACACAGCCCTTGCTATTAAATTTCTCACCCATCTCAAGTCTCTTCACAAAAACTACACTAATGTTTGGTTTGAGATACTGTGCCAACTACTTATACACACTGTTGTTCCTAGACAGGAAATTCAGCTCCCATCACCAAATCCTGTAAGCCCAGAAGAGCCTGGAGGCAGTGGGCTCTGCTGGAATGCTGAGCAGGGGCAGCATGGAGCTCACACCAGCAGCTGCAGTGAGATGGACCTACCTGGAGTGTCTGCTTTCCAAGAGCTGCTCGTTTATGGATGACTTCCTGAGATGAATTCTCTCCACTCCAAGGGACTTTGGTGGAGGAAGTCTTGGAGAAAGCTGTGCAGAGCTGGGTCTCTGTGCTGCTGCAGGAAGTGATTCACTGACTGTCAGAAAGGAATATGCATTTTGTTAGAGCAGAATCCGTGATATTTTTGCCCTGTGTGCAAACCTGTGGCCCCTAAGGAGAAGCGTTTTGCAGTACAGAGACAATGACAGGAGCTGTGGATCCAGACAAGATTTCCTGCCCGCACTGAGCTCTCCCCACACAGACAGGACATCATGGATGCTCCTCCAGATCCCAGGAGCACTGACTCCTGTGGAGACTACACCCAGCTTGGGGCTGTGCCAGATCACAGAATGGAGCTTCCTGGGAAAACATCTGTTTGCAGAGCAATCCTTTGCAGAGCCAAGCAGGCAAGCTCAGCCTCTGCAAAGGCCAGCTCCTCTCCCTCACCTTCCAGCTCTTAAAAATGACATTTTAAGAATTAGTTTTGAAATACAACCTAAAAGGGACTGACTTCAAAAGCGACTGAATGAGCAAAGACAACTGACAGACACATTTGGCTTGAAGGCAATTGGGAAGATGCTGGTTTGATCCTTGTTCTCACTTTGCTTAGGGCACAACCAGGCCCCGACAGAGCCGACAGGAAACTCCAACACACACATGTAAATACAGGGTGAGCATCACAGAGAACATGCTCACAAGCCTGCCTCCACTTCTACTTGTACAAGCAGCAATCAGGTGTAAATCCATTTTACAGCACCACCTGGTTTGTACAAGTCTAAAACTGGGACAAAGTGAGATCAGAATCAGGCCCGAACTGAAAGGTGAGTAATAATTTAGATAATGTTTGTCCCCAAATGACGATTATCCAGTTTAAGGGAGAGGCAGGCCAAGTCCTTTCCACCTTGTGGAACAGGGTGTGAGTGTGTCTGTGGGTGTGTGTGTGAAATGAGTAAGCTGAGCAAACACCAACCCATGCAAGATGCAAGCTCACTAGGGAACAGATAAACGTAAATAGAGCGTTAGTATCTGTGACTATTCCACCTTTCTCTATGCTTTATGGTGGCTGTGAGGACAGAAGGGCTGGGCTAATTCTCTCAATTTGTAAGTCCTTCAGTTCCAGGCCACGCTCTAGGGACAATGTATTTGACACCCAGAGTGCCCTCAGCTTGCAGGCTGGTCATGTTAAAACCAACTTCCTTCTCTGAAGATGACTCAGGTGAGCTCACAGAGCAGAAAGTTTCAATAACTAACCCATTAAGAAGAAAGACATTCCTGAGTAGCTATTTCTTCCTCTGCTATAAAGTAATTTGTCATCAAAAGCCACCAAAATTACAGAATGATATAATGACTTGTTATTGGAAGGGACCTTAAAGCTCATCTCATTCCAATTCCCTCTTCCTCTAAAAGGTTCAGCTCAAAGCCCTGTCCAGCCTGTCCTTGAGCACATCCAGGAATGGGACATGCTAAAGGACATTAAGTCAAAGAAATCTCTCTGAATGGACAAACTTCTTGGGAAAAAAAGGATAAACATCATACCATCATCATAGGTGGTTGTGTCTGACAGGGAGCTGCTCTCGGATGGAATTATATCATCTGTGGATAAAAGCAAACACCTTAAGCATGAAACAGCCAACATCAGCTTACAAATATCTTAATACAGTTACTTTTCCAGAGTTTCAGAGCCAGCTGATACTTGTAACACTGCAGTCCATATTCTTTAGCTCCCACAGCCTGAAGACACTCCTGGTACATCATCACTCTCTGTGTTCACTGCAGTTCAGCAAGCGACCCAAGTAATTATCAAAGGAGGGTTTGTTTTTTTTTTTTTTTTTTTTAATTTAATCTGCAGCAGAAATCAGGCCAAGATTTGCAAAGGTGTTTTCCACCCCACTTCCAACAGATCTCACAGGGTGTTTTGGTGCTTCAGTAGGAGTCAGGAGCCTACACAGACATGTAGATCTTGGCTGTTAGCAGCTCACCTCCTCTAGGTACACCTGAAACCCCACCAGGGAGGTAAAAAAAGCCTTTCAAAATTTGGCATTCACTTCTGAATGTTTCATCAGCATACAGATCCTGTTTCAATTAAATTAAGATCAATCCAGAATAATTCCACTGATTTACATCAAGATATCGCAAATTCCAACAACACAGAAAACAGGAACTGTTGCACGGGCATACGAACTTTTTGTTTCTTCTACATGTTATTATTTTTTCACAGCACTTCACCGTACCTGTCTCACCTTGATGCTACACACTGTCCCTCACTGAGAAACAGCCTGTCCTCACCCAGGTTTGGAGCAGACCACCAGCAGCAGAGAAATGAGGCTGAGCTAGAGATAATTAACCTAGCTCACTCCCTAGGCTGTTTCTGGCAAGATACGGCATTGGTGGGGTAAAAAATATCCATGAATTTTCAAGCGTGAGAGAAAGGAAGCAACAAAAAATGACAGTGGCAGCCACTTTGTGTTTGACACCTGCTTGTGCCCTCAGCCACCGTGAGCATGTGCAATGCACTCTGCTCCTGCTGTCACAATTTGCTGCCAGGAAAGGTCTGGTGACAAGAATGTACTAAACAGAGCAGCTGTTCAAGAACAGCAAAAATCCGGGCTGGCCCCTGCCCTGGGGGGACTTGTCAGACCACCGAGGATGGGCTGCAGCTCTGCTTGCAACCTGACACTGGGAAAAAGCTCCAGGGGAGCTGATTCATGTGGATTTGACCACGGGGTGGTAAAACATGGAACTGGGCCCGGTGCGGGGAGGAACAAAGCCTGCTGAGGAAAAGAAAAAAGCCAGCCTAAAGCTACAGTGCTGGATTCAGGGGGGTGTGCAATGCTGACACATTCAGATATGGTGACATGTCTGAATTTAAATCCCAGCTCTGTGCAAATCCCTGCAAAGGAGGAAGAAACTCTGGGCTAGAGAGGGAGAAAAGGAAATAGTTTGATTCGATAAATCAATGGGACTATTTAACAGATTACTTCCAACAAGTCATTCATTCCCTGAATTCACAGATACAAGTGACTCACCACTGCTCAGCCTCCTGAAAGCCAGACCTGGAGCTCGAGAGCACCGCTGGTGACAGAGACAAGGTCACCCATAAAATCAATTATGAGCAGGTGACAGCTCTGCTTCAGGTAAACAAATACACACTGCAGGGGGAGAGCCTGGGACTGGAAGGGAATGCAGCTGCTTATGGCTGGCTTGGACAACGGGGTAAGAAATTTCCAGCAACAAACAATAGCACCCATGGATGGATGGATGGATGGATGGATGGATGGATGGATGGATGGATGGATGGATGGATGGATGGATCTCTCTGCTCACCAGCCTTCCTGGCCATTACCACACAACCAAGTGCCCCAGGTAAGACAGGATCTTCCACAATCAGTATCCAGACTGGTGAGCAAGAAACTGGAAAAACAGATGTTTCCCTCCCTTCTGTCAATCAGGAACAAGCTGGGCCACATTAAACACCGATCATCAGCCTTTCAGAATAATCACTCTGTGATGATGGATGGCCCAGTGATGCCCTGGTGTGTCAGGGCTAAGGATCCAAAACTCCTTCAGCTGGCTTGGATCCTAACAGGTTTTCACATATTATCCTATGGAGCAGCAAGAATCTCACTTCTCTCAGGAGAATCACACTCTCAGAACAGAGGGGCCAAGAGTATCTGCTTTTACTGTGCCCATCAGTGCCAAATGGATTCAGTCAAAAACCTGTTTGCTACCAATTGCATTCATAAACTCCTGACTCCACTTGTGACTTCCTGGAAATCAGGGATTTTGAATCAGGAAGCAATGTCTTTTATCCTCATTTCCTCAATCCTGCAGGAACTGAAGCACCACGGGAGGGACAGGGGAGAGATGCTGCATGTGGCACCTCAGATGTACAACTGCACCCAACACACCAGGAATTCAGGCACCTGAAAAGCTTCATCCAAGGTGTTGCTGCCAGCCTTTTTGTGCACAGCACCTTCAGCCCATATCTGGTGCTGGAACATGTCTGTGCTTGCTCCTAAAGCTGCAGCCTACTCTGCCCCCAGCCTACAGCAGTGCACTGACTGTCTCAGATGCAGCAGTTTCATCTTTTTTTTTTTTTTTCTTATTTAACTGCCTTGGAGAAGATAAAAACCATACAGAGAAGATGTAAACGAAGTTTCTAAGTAAGCCAAATTGCTCTTTTTCCCTCCTATTTGCATCAGAACATGGGGAATTCTCTCACCTGGTAGAGCCAAAGTTGATTTCTGAGTTGGTTTCTTGCCACACTTGATTCTATATTCATTTATGGAGTTTTCTATCTCTTGCAGCTTTTTTACAGCATCAGCATACTCCTGCTTTCTTTTCTTCTTCACGTTTTTGCAGAGGTCTGGCTCACTGGCAAGTTTCTTTGCAGCTTCCACCAGCTTTTGGTGTATGATAAAATTGCTCTCCAAGTCCTGCAAAGTAGGATCCTGAAAATTCGTGAGATGAGTTATTTGCTTGTACTTCAGAGAGAAACTATCAATGAAAGTCATTAAAAAGAAGAATTGTTTTTGTGGTGATGAAGTGAAATCTTGAGCATAAAACAGAGAAATACCAAAGTTCATGCACAAGACAATCTCAGCATATGAAAATCTTAGATCTTATTTCTGGCTAGGGTACAATTTTGAGATCTCTTGGGCAAGGTCCAAAGTTCTGAAGCCCAGGTGACATAACACAGGCTCTTAAATTCAGGTTTAGGCTGCTGAACCTCCTGCTATGAGTCCAACCCTGAAAACTTCTGTTCAAAATCTCTCCCTACTTCAGAGAAAATAAAAATGGAAATTGGTATCACCATACCTACGTAAGAGGGAGTTTCAGGCTTTAATTAATTGTTTGTAAACTACTTTGAGAAGCTCAGATGAAAGGCACTGCAGAAGTGCTAAGCAACACGTTATTAAATCTGGTCAGCAGGATTTTGGTTTAATAGCTTCTCAGCAGTCCACAAAATCACTTTGCTGCAGACAAGGAGCACACCAGCCCTGTGAGGCAGGGCAGTGAGTTTCTGGTGGAAGACAGATGCCAAGTGCCCAGCACCTCCTGACTTGGATGATACAGCCTGTTAACAAATCTCACAAGGAATGAGGGGGAATGGAGTGTGCCCAGAAACTGCAAACATCTGAATTACTGTATCTCCCCAGTCAGTCTCTGCCAGCAAAGTTCATTTTAGCTTCTTGAGCAATGCAGGGAGGTTTTACTCAGGTGGAACCTTCATTAAGCCACAGGTAAAACTCCTCCTCCTGTCACCTGTCACACAACTATGCTCACAGACAGATGATTTTGCAAGGGGGACAGCGCACACCCCTGCCACGTTCTGGGTTCAAACACCATCCCAACATGATGCAAGTCAATGCTCCAGAAAAGCTCAGAGCCATGGACTGCCAAATGGCATTATGCACCTGATCTTCTCTAACTAGCAGCAAAATGTCCACTAAAATTCATGCAAATCAGGGTTTCAGGTCAGGTGAGCTTAAAGCCTTTAGAAACAGCCAATTTCCTGGTCTGTCCAAAGCATGGCCAAAAGAAGGGCAGAACCCATCCAAATTTCCCACTCCATGCAAGCAACTGTGCTGTTCAAACACCCAGGGAAGAGCTGGATTATCTACAAGTGGCTTTTGGCCACTGGCCTGGCCACCCCAGCCCCGCAGTGCCACCAAGGTGCCAGGCTCACCTCCTCGCTGGGGAGCAGGTTGTCGTCCAGCTTGAACGCCGTGCCCACGCGCCTCCTCACCTGGGGAGGCTCCTCTCCAGCACCCAGAGGATACTCCTTGGGCATCTTGCCTGTCAGCTCCTGGGGACAAGAGGGCTCCAGGTAAGGCTTGGTGAGTGAAAAGGGCCCCCACCTGCCCGACCCCAGTGTAAGGTGCAGCTCTCACCGCCTCTCGCAGGCAGATTTTCTTCAGCTCCTCAACTTTCTGAAGCAGCTTTTCCTGAAGGAGTTTCTCTTTCTTCTTTAGCTCCATGATTTTCTCCTTCTTTTGTTCTTCACTGACCTCTGAATCCTGAGAGCCTGGAAGACACACTCTGTATCAGAGGATTTCAGGGTAAAGGCCATTTTTATTGCCATTTCCCTTTTAACAAACACAAGCCCCATTATACTTGGCTGCTTCACATTTATGTTCTGTATTACCTGATGAGATCAAACTGCCATTGCTGGCCATAATAAGCTGGTTCTTGGCCTCCAAAGTCACCAGCTTTGATACTTTTGGTGTTCCCATCTCTGTCAAATCCATGGCGATATCATCCAAACTCCTGGCTGATGGAATTTTTGCCTGAAGGAGTTTAAAAAAAAAAATCCAGCCTCATTGAGTTACCTCTAATTAACTTCAGAACACATCACAGAAGATGACATTTCACACCTCATCTCCCACAAAATTAAGGGCTAAAGCAACAGCATCACACAGGTGCTTTCGGTATACAAGGGCTGTTTGGCATTCCTTTCCCCTCTCCCCCAAAACCTGAACTGTCTCCCAGCTCAAAATCTCTGCAGCTTTCAAAACAAACACAGGAAGGCAGACAATAGGAAAGGCAGATTAGACAGACATGGGAATTCCCTCTTCCGTGATTACACTTCCATAGGTCTTAACTGCAGGCAGGCTAAAATGGATAGAATAACAATACTGCCTCTAATAGACTGCTCAAAAAGCTGACAAAAACAATTTGTAGTTTTTCTCTGGGGAGCAGTTCATCCGTGGAAAAACACACGCTGAAGGATATACAGGAAAGGTGTTGAAACCCACGCTTGCAGTGAAATGCCTCATAACTTACTTTGCTTTGCTTCCTGTCCAAGTAGAACTGGTGCTGACTGATTGCCATCACCCAGATGGACTTGATCAGGGAAGTGTTTGCATACCAGGTCTGCACCACCAGCCCGCTCTGACCAAAGGTCCTTCTCGACACTGAAATTCTGAGGGGGTGAAGAGAAATGCAATTTCAAGACAGGCCTTGGAGGTTTAACGTTCACAGTGCCTCTCTCTTGATCAAGTGAGGCTCAGCCTTTGTTTTAGGGATGCAAAACCTCAGATTTCCTTCATCCCATCACCCAGTGCTGCCGCAAATTCGGCCAGGACAAATAGCTCTCCCCCTGCTGCAAGAACTCCCTGAATGGACACAGAGGGAAATCTGAGAGGACACTCAGAGCTGTGACAGCCCCAGTCTGCTCTGCCAAACACTGCATCAGGATAAGCCCCAGAGTAAACTCAGATGTCAGCTCTGAGGCACCTCCCACCCATCCACTAACATGTGATGAGGAGTTCCACTCTGGGTAAAGATTAACCCCAAAGACAGAGCTGCCTCCTCCAGCCTCACCTGCGGGGATCGTGTACCTCCACAGCAAATTTCTTCTCACGGAAATAGAGGTTTTCCAGCTGTTTCCATTGAAATAGCTAGGAGAATTGGGAGAGAGAAGCAGAACGTGGTCACTACATCACCAGTCCTTCTCACCCCAAGGTGATACAATTTCAGCAAATTACAATGCCTGTGTATCCTCAGCTATGGCATGGACTGAGCAATAACTACATCCATAACCTCAATTAAAAGAAGCACATAAATATAGGATGCCCCCTCAGTAATTTCACACTCTTACAGACAATGTGTTGCAAATTGAGGATTTTGCCAGTGACAACGTCTGCCTCCATCAACAGCACATTTAATTTCACTGCTGGAAGTTCCCAGAGATCTTGGCAGGGCAGCTAAAGTCATTTTCTCCCTGATTAAACGCAAAAATCTCTTTACGAAGTAATTGTATAGACAACTACGGACTACTTCTCTGACTCAGAACGTCCCCAGGGACATTTCCAAGCAGCAGCTTGGAAAAAATCAAGACCTTTCTCTTGTGAAGACACTGTGTGAGACATCCAGTGTGACATTTTGGAGCAGAGGTACAGCATGTACAGAACAACAGCAGCTACAGGAGGAAGCCACCCCCAGCACATCCTCCTGCTAGGAACCCACATATTTCCTGCAAAGTGCCAGCTGGGAGAAGAGATCAAAGTCAGTCAGGGCTTGGCAGCTGCACCCGTGGGATCAGAATTTCATATGAATTCGCTCTCCTTTTCCAGCAGCATCAGCCACCCCCTGGGGATGATCCATCAGGGGCTGCACCTTCCCAGCCCAGGTTTCAGCAGCACGACCTTCTGCCCCCTTCTCCAGCAGTGCCAGGGTTCCTGGATGCACATGGGGACCCACATGGTGTCTCCAGGGATGTCCCCCTGACCATGATGGGCTGCACAGGTGCAGCAGCATGCTGGAACAAGGTTCAGTGAGAGATCAGCCTCCAACATCAAGGACCCAGCCGAGACACCCAGGCCAGCACAGCAACTCCCTCCTTTCCCCACTGGAGTTTTTCCAAACCCTCCGAGGGTGCAGCCACCACACCAGAACCCCCCAGGACACACACATTCCCGCTGGCTTCTGCCAAAACCTGACATGCCATGCTACCTCCCACTACAGAAGCACCTCGATTTTTGTAAAAAATGACACACTACGCTGTGATGCATCTAAGACATTTATAATACAATGAAACATAACACAGCTCATCTGTCTTTCAGGGAAAATGTGGCTCTTTCAGCAGCTTTTCCCTCTGTTTAATCAAAACTTCCCTAGGACTACAACCAACTAATAGAACCTGCTGTAGAAAAAGTGAAGCCAAGTGGAAATGCAATTTACTCGAATTAATAAATTATTTTCCAGACGACTGTGGAAGTTTCCCTCTGCTGCTTAAGTAAGTTTACATTTGTCTCACAGCTCTCCTGTCCAGTCACGCCGCTGCCAGAAGCGCCTCTTTACAACTCTGCACTGAACTTCTTATAAAACTTTTTATAAAAACATTTCTAAAAACGCAAAAGGAAACAACCTGAGCAGTCAGCCAGGATATTGAGCAATAGGTGCCCGTGGGTGCTTCAGCAGCGATCCGGGCCGGGATCCCGGCACAGCCCCGGCTGACTCCCCGCGTCCCGCACTCACCTCGCCGCAAACCCGATCCCGATCCCGATCCCGATCCCGGCTCCCCCGGGCAGTGTCAGGGGTGGCATGGGCAGGGCAGAGCCGAGGTGGCCCTGCCGTCCCTCCGTCGTTCTGCTCTGCTGTGGCAGCTTCGCCTCCCACTGCTGACACACGCCTGACATCACCACCCACCCGCTCCCCTGCGACGCCTCCCACACCCCTTTCCCCAGATAAAGGGAAAACCCAGCAGCGGAGCGAACCGGGAGGATTCCACCGAGGGGCTGCACCCCTTGCAGCACCCCGGGTGCCTGTGGGGTGCCAGGGAGGTGGCGTGGGGGCTGCCCGGGGTCCCCGCGGTGCCGGGTCCCGGCCCCGCCAGCCTTGACTCACACCCAGAGGCAGCAGGTTCAACCAGAAGCATCATCCCAGCGTGCCCGCTCCCACGCTCGTAAAAAACCATGGGCGTGCTTCAAACATGACCTCTGGAAAAAAAACCACACCGCCTTGCTGCGCCTCTGATGGTGGCGGGTGATGAGTCCCCTTTATCACTTCCTTTGGGTCTTCCCCCTCCGGACGCGCTCGGCATTCCCGAGGGCTGCGGGAGAAGGGGGCACCTGTCCCCAAGGTGAGGAGGGTCGCGTTTGGCAGGAGGACAAAATGCAGCAGCACCTCCTGCCCAGGCAGAGGGACACGGGGGTCTGTGCAAATCCGACACCAGGATCGTTTGCAGCGCCGAGAAAGGAAAAAAAAATTAAAAGGCGTTTGCATTTTTAAGAAAACCTGCATGGAATTGCCTCGGGATGTGGGTAGAGCTTTGCTCTCTTTCCTCCCCACCCTGTGAGATCCATCCCAGCCCAAAAGGAGCTGACGGGCGCCCCAAGCATTCGCAGCTGGGTGCATCACAAAGACAGCTCTGCCTCCTTGCCCAAAGTCTGGGGTAACTCCAGCTTCCCGCTCTGCTGTTCCACAGCAGGAGAGACGGGAATTGGCGTTGTACCCAAGACACATCTTTGCTCCCAAGGACTGAAAAGTGCCCTGTCCTCAAACTATCTCACTGAAAAACAATATAAGCTCCTTACCCATCACCTCATCTGACAAACCCTCCTAACTCAGGTCCTTGTAAAAAAGGCTGGCAATGAAATTAACATCTTCAGAATAAGTTGTGAGCTAATAATATTTATGCAGATGCACATAAAAATAATCCCGAATGAAAGTATTGCAAGTTTCTGCCTAACATGCTTGGATTCATGAAGACAAGAGGGAAAAAATGGACTCAATACAAACAAGGACAAAGCAATAAAGCAATAACTTTAACTGAAATTTTTCTAGCTTGTGGTCAAAAGGCAACTCTCAGGAAACCGTCACTGCTCTAGAGATAGCCTGCTCTCTTCAAATACTCCCTACCCTGTACAGACATGTTCCTAAATAATTCCTAATTCCAATCTTACCTAAACTACATGCATATTTTAAAGACAAAAGAGTGGCAAAAAAAATCTGGAACTGGTTTTTGAGGGCTGGAAGAACAATTAGGAATAATTAAAATGTTTTTGTGCAAGTTTTGCAATGTATGTTCCCTTTAACCAGATGATTAAGTCCACCTGAGCTAATTAATGTTTTCTTAATAGCCTTCCCATCCATGTAGGCTGTCAGATCCTTAAATGCTCCTGAAAACTACTGAGGATCTCAGGGGCTGCCTGTCTGACTCTTGAGTAGAACTTGGCCTGGTCAAGGTTGTTTTTCTGATTTTTTTTTTTCTTTTTTTTTTTTTTTTTTGTAGAAGGCAGAGGTGCAGCTCTGCTCACATCTCATTACCCAGGCACCTCTGTGCACCAGTCAGGCTCCTACCACCCCACGAGTTCAGCCTTCCCTGCATTTCTACTGTGATTTAATTCCAGATACCAGGGAGCACTGAACCAAAAGGAATCACCCTCCTTCCTGCACAAAAAGAACAGTAATAGTCTAAGGCAGCCCAAAGAGACATGGCATGCCTAAATGTTGAAACACCTTAAAAGAAGCAGCTGGTTGGTTGGTTTTTTAGTTGTTCTTTTTTTTTTTTTTTTTTTAATCTGGCTGATCTTGCATCCAGTTTTGAATAAAATGCAAGTTTATCCTGGCCTGACAGTGGGAGCAAACTGGCTCAGAAAAACAGCCCAGTCAAGCTTGCAGGCAGGAGCTGGCAGGGACCCTGCCCAAAGAGATGTGCAGGAGAGCTGCCCAGGGGCTCCTGGCTCAATATTGCTGTGAGCCTGAGGGATTGTGTTTAAAAAAAAAGTAGTATTTTTTTTGAAAGGATTTTTTTGCAAGGAGGTGAAAATGTGGAGAGCAGCTGAGTGGCTGTGTGGCTGCTGCACCAGCCCACATGCCACAATTGCACCTGGGATGTTTCCAAGGTTACTTACAAATTCTGACCAGGAGCTAAATAAATTACCCAGATCTCTGGCTTTCCACCCAAGGAGTCTTTGGGTAAGGTCAGCATGGAAATCCAAGCCATGCCTCAGTGTTTGCAGCAGCCCTTCCCTCGGGAAGCACTTCCAAAGCACCTGGTGGAACGTGCAGTGCCTGCAAGGAGGCTCAGCAACCAGCACCTCGGGAACTGGCTGGGAACAGCAATCTGCAGACAAATCTGGCAGTTCCGAGCAAGGAAATAATAAAAGATTTCTGCCCACAGGAATGCACCCCACCCAATGAGGGGAATTACCACCCTGGCTGCAGTGCTGGGAGCAGGGCTGTGTTTCAGCCCCTCTGCTGCACTCAGCTGTCTGGCATCCTGCCTCCAGCTGCAATCCTGTGTTTCCCTGCTGTGCCAGCCCGTGGAGGGAGGCACCTGAGGAGATGGCACGAGAGCCAAACTGCCCCACCTGCAGCAACTTCTGAGGGAGGGAGGCAGACAGCTCCCACCTGTGCCAGCATAACTGGCAGAGCTCACCTGCAGGCATCCTTCATCCCTTAAATATTAAGCCAATCCTCTAAAAAACCTCTTCAGTCGTGGTTTTTTTTTTTTTTTTTTTAAATACCTTATGATCCTTTTTTGCCTGGTCCTCACTAGCACTGGCATCATAAGACTGAGAGATGTCTCAGTTTGCGTTTTGCAGCAGATGACGTTCAAGCAACTTTTTGCACATCTGGAAAGAACTGAATTTCAGAGCAGTCTCGTAAAAGCTCTGTGTTTATTTTAAGTAATTATGTCAGCTTAGTATCTTCTATCTAAATCAATGGCTTGGTGAGAAATAAACACAATAAAAGAAATCTCTGCCTAATTAGAGCTGCCTGCTGAGAAGGCTGTTCCAATGCTGCTGTGTTCTGAACTATTCAGCAAAGCAGGAAGCAAATTTACATGAAGTAAATGTTCTGCAAGGGAAAACTTTCAGCATCAACTCTTAGCATACGTTGAATTAAGAAAGAAATACCGTAATACCTCCTCCTCACAGACCAGGAGCAATGCATCCCAACAAGGAGAAAGTCAGGCAAAAGTGTCAGGAGGCTTCCAAGGATGAACAAAGAGCTCTTGGACAAACTCAGACACAAGAAAACTCCTACAGAAGCTGAGAGAAATACAGAGAAAGTGTCTGAGCAGCCAGGAGTCTGGATTGGAAAGCTAAAGCCCTGAAAGTATTAAATCCAGCCAGGGATATTGTGAAGGAGACGAGGCCCCGGCACAGAGTGCCCAAAGCAGCTGTGGCTGCCTCTGGATCCCTGGAGGTGTCCAAGGCCAGGTTGGACACTGGGGCTTGGAGCAGCCTGGGACAGTGGAAGGTGTCCCTGCCCATGGCACAGCGGTTAAAATAAGATGATCTTTCAGGTTCCTTCCAGCCCACAGCATCCTGAGATAAACATTACCCATTTCAAAATGAATATATGCTGACAAAACCACTTCTGAGAACACAATGCAGTCAAGGCATCAAGCAGCAGAGCCGATATTCTTGGACATTTGAAACAATGCCATAGCAAGATTAGTTCTTCTCTTCAGATAACACAGTTAATTTGTCACGAGGGAGTCGCCCACAGAAACACAATGAAGTGGGAGAACAAGTCGAAGAGCCAGCAAGCTGCCTTCTCCAGCCCTCAGAGGATCCTCACATACTGGCTGAACGCAGAATAAACTCAACTCATGCCTTAATACACCCTACATTAACAAGACATACATTGTTTATCTCGCCAGTGAGAAGAATGGGGTAGAGATAAAGGGAGATCTATTCTGGCTTGAAATGACTGACAAAGTCCTGGGACCTGTTTTATACTTTTCCTAATTGATTCAGAGGATACTGGGGACAGGATCTTGGCATGGCACCCCACAGCAAGCAGGAGGCACTTCTCCAAGCAGGATGTGACTCTCAATATTAACTGCAACTGAAAGAGAGTATGTTTGTAAAGCAGCAGGACTGCAGAGCTAATCCCAGCTCTGAGCCCAAATCTGAACAAGGGCTGCCAAACCCAGTCTGTTTTAATGCCCTGTGAGACTTCAGGATGATAATCAAGTGAGCTCAGTGTAACCTCCAGCCAGTGTGGAGCCACTGCTTTTATCCACAAAGACAATTTTCATAAATGACACACAAAATAATTCTCCCTTTTCAGTCTGTTAGGGAGCTGGAGCACAGTGCTTCCCTCAGTGCCCCAGCTGGCAGTCCTGGGTGATGGGTAACACTTGGGCTCTGCTGGAAACTGCTCCTGAAGCAACACAAGCTTCCAGGAGTGACTTGGGGCAACAAAACTCCCTTGTCCAAACCATCTCAGGCCAACCAGCAAAATATTAACAGCTGGAGCCAAACCTCTCCAGCCAGCTGTACACAGCCAGCCAGCCAGGGCAGGTCCTCCAGGTCCAGCCCCCAGTCACACACCGGCCCCCCAGCACTGCTCCCCTCAGATGGTGAGCATGGAGCACTGGCAGGGCTGGGTGATGGGATCTGGAGATTCCTTCACCCAGGCCTCTCCTGCAAGCTGCTTCCTGTGAGGAGCTCTCAGCCTTGGACTTCATGCACTGCCAGTGTTGATCCAATAACAAAATCCTGGGATAACCGCTGCGCTCCGAGGCTCGTATTTATGTGTCTTTGCCTGAAGACCTACTTGGATAAAGCCAAAAGATTTCACTTTTTTGGAGAGGGTGGTTGTATTTCTTTGGATTTAGCTCCATTAATGGGTGCAGCTAATATATATTTTATTTCTATTATTAGGAGTAAAGTTTTATTCTAAATGTGGACTTGGCTCTTGCAACATGCCTATGGTGAAGCAAACACATCTGACAGCACTGCAGGAAAGACATGGGGAGCAGAATAAATCCCCCTGGTGTGAATTCACAGGGGCACAGGCACCAATTCCTGTTAAAAGCCTCCCACCCAAAATGCTGCAGCTTTCCCACCACAACCAGTATCAGAGACGTTTGCACGCCCAGAGATCATTCGTAGCATTAAAATTTGGGAAGGCCAACTTGGTCTTCATTAGCTTTAGACTCATTTTTTCCCTCTTATTATTCTCTATTTATTAATCAGCTGCATGTATATTTAAACATCACCAACTGGAGAAGTGGAACACAATGAGGATGCTCTTTCCCAGATGGCTAGGGATAAACACAACAGCAATTTTGATCCACAGTATAAACAGCTGGGTAACACCCTCACACAGCAATTGTGAGTTTGGCTCCACTCCCAAAAAGCAAAGCAAGAAAATTCTGCTAAATCCAGCAAAACTAGCAGCACTGCTCCAAAAGACAGGAATAGTTTACATGCTTATTCCCCTCCTGACTGCTGCTCCAGAGACTCCTGGGAGATTCAGGCAAGCTGTACATACTCTTCTCTCTCTGAAATAAATTCTGATACATTCATAAATACGAACAAACAACAACACTGATTAAAAGGACTTCTGCCTGCCGTATCACAGGCAGCAGGGCTGTTGTTGCACCGAAATAAGCAGCAGTATCTCAGCATTTTCACTCCAAACCCAAGTCTGGGTGTGGGTGCCCCTCTAGGCCTGATGTCTGCTTTTCCTTCCCAAAGTGACCTGATTCCAATCACTTACCCAAAGTGCACTTTGTGTTTCAAACCCTAAAACATTTTTCATATAAAGAAACTGTCTGTGTATTCATTTAGCCACTTGTTAAAGGCAGTCATGGCTCAGGACAAGCTGTGGCTTACATAATTTTTCTCCCTTTGCGCCGACACCAGACAAATCCTCAAGGATACTACAGCCATATCCATCCCCACAATTTCAATGAGCTTATTGTAATTAAACCTTCCACATGCATTTAGATTCCTCTCTCTCACCTCCCCTTTTAATCTCTCTCCTCTGTTGTATAATTATAATTTCCGTGAAGCCAACAACTATTCTCGTTTTCATTGTAATAGTTCCAGTGCAGAGATGACCTCTGGTTTTTATTTTATTTTTCTTAAACACAGCTCCCGCTGCATTCAAAGACAACGCCTCGTAACTAACTGTAGCAGGGTGTGACTTGGTATCTGAGCCCTGCTGACCTTAAAAATTTTTCTTAATCTGCCTGGTCGATGTTGTAAACTGAAATCCCACAAGCATAAAAAGTGCTTGGCAAAGCAATGCTTCCAGCCAGGGAGGCTCCATTTTCTTGGAGAGCATTGCTGGTCACAGCTGGACATCTTGGCTGCAGAATGATCCTTTCCTGGCTGGAAAATCTTATAGATGCTGCCTAAAATCAGGGAAGTGCTCAAGGGCAAGAGGACCTCCTTGATGTTCTCCTTTGACATTCAATGGCTTCACCATGTTGATTTACAAAGGGTTCCTCTTGTGTTACTGTCTTTTAGTACAGGAATGGGAAGAGACACCTGAGATAAAACTCTGTATTTTACTAAACAAAGCAAAGGAAGGACATGAGAGCTCACCCTTGGACACACAGGTACATAAATACACCAAAAGAAACCAAGTCATAGCCTGCTCTGGAAAAAGAGATCAAGCTGGAAGCTTGAAGGGGGGTTTACTCTTTAACAAGGAAGTTTTGTTAAGCTGTGCTTTTTGGCACCAATACACTAAACAATATCATTTTGCAAATGTAGAAATTTCCCTGGCGGGGAGCACAGCTTCATGTGAACTCCTGCCCAGATCACTCCCAGGGAAAGAAGAACAGGAAACTCCCAGGTCTCCATCCCCTCATGGCTTGGACGTTTCAATGAAGACATGACCAGAAACCCCCAGCCCAGGAGCATGGCTCCAGCATGAGCAGTCCTGGCTTTCCCACCAGCCATGGGGGTTAAATAACCCTTCCAAGACTTTTGGGGCTCAGTCCTGTCACAAGGACAAGAACTTGGCATTTATTCTCAATTCCCCCTAAGAATTTATGGAAACACACAGTTGCTCCAACGAGCCTTCAACTTCACGCAGCTCCCCTCACATTCTGCCTCTATCAGTGGAGCCTTTTATGCCTCAGGCACAAAAAAAACCCCACCTACAAAAGTGAAGTGCAAACACTGCCCGAGTACAAGGCCTTGGAGCAACACAACCACTTCATATTTCTGTAGTTATCCCTGGGGGCTGCCAAAATTCCCATCCTGAGACCACCAAACTCAAGACACACGAGCCAAAGCTCCCAAAGGGAGTTTCCACTATCTAGGAGAGGGAGAAGTTTACTGCCCCAGTGCCAGCAGAAATCTCCTTCTGCCTCCAGCCTTTGGTCTTTTGCCCACCAGTCTAATAAGCAACAGCTTAAAAGAGTATATTCTGATATGCAACACCATACCATGTTCCCCCCACAAAAAAAAATTAGATGCAAAAAAACCTTACTTTTCTGGGCTTAACTTTGTCTTGTAAGTCGTACTGGCCGATTCCTTTGTAACTTATTCCAAGCCACCACGGGATTCCTTGTTTGTCCTGAAAAATGGATGTCTACGTCAACCAAGAGCTACTCAAGAGTGAGGCAATTCCAAGATTACAGCCCTCTTCACCCTGTGACAAGTACGAGTAGGTACAGAACAAAGATCTGCTGGCAAACACTTTGAGGTGAAGTGCATTGCTGGGGTGAACAGGGAAACTTTCTCCCTCTGAGGCAGAGGCACCAAACCAGGTGGTGGCTGTGCAACGTGGACAGAAAAGAGACAGCGCTGCTGAAACAATGGGGTGGCACTGGCTGGAGGAGTGGCTGTGAAGGGAAAGGACAGGGGACAGGAAAAAACTGTGGCCAGTGACTGCATCCACTAAATTCAGGCATGGACAGCCACAGGAGGAGACACCAGCACAAAACATCAGCTTCTCAGGTACCACAGTCACGGCCACGACTCAAAAGTAAGGAGACATCATCTCTGCTGAGCTCTTCGGCACAAAACTCTTTGGTCCCATCTCTGCTCTACAAACGGGAATAAATGGGAGTATTTCCATCACTCTCCAAAAGGATTTCTCAGCATCTCCCCACTCCAAGCACGCACCACTAATCACCTGCCACTTAGGAGGAGTCTTTTCCACATTTTGTTTTTCTAATCTTGATTAATGTCTCTGGGGAAACTATTAACTGCTTCAGGTCTAGCAGTGATATCCAGTTTAATTAATATGATAGGAATTTAGCTCCTGATAGGATTACATGAGGTTTTACAGAGATTCCTTTCTGCTTTCTGGAAACAATTTTTAAAGTACATGGAACGGGGCAAAATTGCAGAGGTTGAAAAATGTGGGGTTTCATACTGATAGAAGGGCATTGAATCATCCAACTGCTCCTTTAGGAATGCAACCCCACGTAATAAGCTCAGCAATCACATTATCTATAGGCAGTTACTGACCTTTACTCCATAGTAATGAACTCCATATGTTGGCAAAGCTTCCACCACTTTCATGTACCTGCAGACAGATTTATAGCGTATCAGATTATTTTCTCTGGAGGGAGTAATATCTATTAACATGGTTTTTTCACACATACATCCAGGTCACGTCATTTATCATTTGCATATTTTGAAGGCCTTAATAACTGATGGCCTGTGTTTTCAGAAGAAAACTCAGCATCTTGGCTTGGGGAAAGATGGGGTGTTTTGGCCCAGCTAAAGCAAAAGGAAAATCTCTCATACAGCAGAACTTTCAATCTCTTATCAGAAGATCATAGAACTGAAAGCAAAAACTCTGGACTGAACATGTGAGCCTTTTGGGAAACATTGGCAGTAAAGACCTGCCTATAATTATTCCATTTTGGAGCTCTGGTTACAAAGGATAGGCTCCAAATGAATGTGTTTCTGCCATTGTACAACTGTTTCATGAGGCAATTCAGAAAACCACTGAACAGACCATTTTTCCCTTGTTCCTACTGAAAAAAGACCACAGATTATTGAGACAGATTTACAGGCATTGAGGTACATGAGGAAAATTGCAAGGAGTCTGCACTGTGCAGCCATGGCCATCATCTCAAACATCTCATAACACATCTCACTGCATCTGCCTGTAGGAAGAGCAGTAAATATTAATGGCAAATGAAAAATACAATTCCACAGGCTCAGTGGGCAGCTTGGAAGACCTTGATGTTTTGAAAGCCAAATTCTAAACGTTTCAGAATTTCTTACAGGACTTAGGGTAATACACGCCCTTAAGAGTCTGGAGTGAAATTTAATTGATGGCAAGCAAGGTATGGAGAAGAGCCTTCCAATAAAGTAAGATCCAAACAATTTCTCTTGTATTTGAGGTACCCAAATGACTACACAAATGCTGGACTGTAAGCCTGTGAAATGTGAGACTTCAAATAATTCCACTTTGCAATGTAATTCAATAAAAAGAGAATCTGACAGATACAAATGACATCGTCTGCAGGCAATAATGACCCAAACAGTCTGCCTTGCCACTTCTCAACAAAAAAAGAACAGGAGAAAAGTAAAAATAACATCTTCACAAATTAACAAGTGTCATACTCACTGAACAATGGCTTGTCCTCTGGTCAGACCTTTAATTTGTGTATAATGCTCAATTACTCTGTCCTCACTGCAAACCAAGCACAAAACCCAATTTAGAGGCTCAGTGACTTCGTTCATGTGTGATGGCATCTGTGGAAGCTCAGCCACCTGCTCAGCATGCAGAGAAGGGTCCCTCTGCATGTTTCTTGCTCTGGTTTACATTCTGCTTCTTGCTGATTTCTTTCCCACCCTTCATTAGGCAGCGTGGAGCTGCCTGGCTGATCCCCACCATCACATCCTGCCTTCCAGACTAATTAACAAACCATTTCGGATCAGCCTGTTCTGCTGCAGATGCTGCTGCAGAAGAATGGTGCTAATTGTGTAAATTCATCTTAATGTTCTAAAGGACCCAAACTTCAAAGGCTGGTTAATGCTCCATATGCAAGACAGAAGAAGTTTAACTGGAGCTGTTTTCATCCCCCTGTATGTTTCCCCTCCCCTCGACACTTCATAGGTGAAAAAACCCCACACGTTTGTCAGCAGTGACCTTTTTGCATTTTTCCTGTTACATATTTCAACATTTTGTTTTGGAGGAATGTGAAATAAAATATGCATTTCTGTGTCAGACATTTGAAAGCAAAGAAAAACCCAGCAGCATTCATTCAGAGACAAACAAATAATAAACAAGCATGATATACTTGAAAATCCATCACGTACACATCAGCCCTAAAAAACCGAAACAAATGAGGGAGCTGAATTTGCACGAAGGGCATAAATTCCAAGGAAACAGTATCACTGATTCATCCTAAATGCTGTGTTCCTTTCCAGCAAATTCAAGCCCCAGAATTGGAACTGTCTTTCCCTTTCCAGCCTTTCTGGGTTATTTTCTCCCCCCGTTCTGTTGAGAGGAGCTGGGTGGGCAGCTGGCAGCCAGCAAAGGTCAGCCCACCATAAAGGCTCCACTGTGTGACAGATGAAGACTGAGGTGCTCTCTGCAAACCCAGACCTGGCTGGACTTCAGACTTCAGCTCCTTCTACTGCAGGGTCCCCACATACTCTGATCCAGCAGTTTCTGACACAGCAGTTTAATTTAAGCAAACTTTGAAGGAGGAATTTGCATCAGATCTTGCATAATTTATCATCTTCTAAAAACTGGAAATGCTTGAACATGAGCAATTAACTCCCTGGGCTGAAAACTTTTAGAGGAGTTTGCAAACTGCTTAAAAGTGATCTTGTTGTCACCACTCATAGCAATGATTTGCATTTTAAATTAAACAGCTCACCAGTAAGCAAGTGATGGATGCTCCTGCAGTGTCTTGGTAGGAAAGACAGGCAGTGTCTTCAAGTCTTTCCTGGCGTTCTCATCACTGAAAAAGCAAAAATGGCCCAGAGTCAGTGCTAGTGAATCAGAGATGGACTCATTAGTTCGGGCAGAAGGAAGGGCTGTATTTGCTACCCACAAATGTGGCGTGTTGCCCCGTGTCAGGCTGTCATAGCAACGTAACTCTAGAGGCCCTCTCACATGACAGTGATGGATATGGTGTCATGGAGGCTCATTATACACACACGTGATGCTCAGGCCACCACCGTATCAATATTTATTCTCCACACCCTCACCCTATTTGCTGAGTGCAGAATGAGCCCTGAAACAGCTGCAGGAAAGCCTCTGCCCAAAAGCAAGGCTTGTAGTGCTAGATTTTGCTCTGTCTTTAGCTAAAGCCCTACCTCTAGACAATACATTTCATGAAGCAGTGTGGTATTTGTTAAATATCAGAAGTTTAACAGTGATCTGATCCAAAAACAAAGGGTTTCAGTCCATATGCTTTAAAATATTTTCAGTGAAAACAGCTCTCCTGGACTGCCCACTGCATAGAAAGTTCAAATATTCTGAGGGGTTTGAACTACGTGAATGCAATTTGTCATGACAAAACCCCGGCAGAGTATTTCAAAACCTATTTACAGGCATCACTAAAATGGTTCATATTTTCTCCTCACGCGGTCCCTGAATTAATCAGCTGAAACCTGCACGCCCCATTTCAGCAGGATTTCTGCGTGCCTTCGCGGCAGCGCCAGCAAGCACCAACACGACTTTTCTATGCAAAGAATGCACCAGTCACGTCCACCAGCATCTGCCTCAACTTTGTCCGGGCTTTCCTTGAAGGTTTTTTTCTGCTCCCAGCCTGTCTTCTCATCAGATTGAACTATTAAAGAGTTTTAATCAGAGCTTTGTCCCCCTTCGTTTCCGTCAAATCCCGCACTCTGCGCATCCCTAGGGTGGATGGAGGACACAGAAACCCCTCCACATCCCAGGATTCCACCTCCCAGATGCCACATGGAAAGGGCAGGAGATAAAAGGGTTTTTTTGTTCCTCGGGAGCACGGGCTAATCGCTCTGCAAGGCTCTTCCCCAGCCCTGACAATGAGCTCCAGCCCTGGGTAAGGGGGACCACCTCTGAGGAAACAGTTCAATCAACAACCTATTTATTCTTCAAGGTCTTTGATGAAGCTGCCAAGAAGGGGTCAATTAGCACCGAGGAGTGCTGGCTGCAGCACTCTTCTGCCAGGAATATCCATTTTTCTTTGCAAGCTGGCCAGCACCCAAGTGCCACAGACAGGGACAGCTGGGTAGAAAATCAGGGTCTCTCTTTCCAGGGCTCAAATGCAGCCAGTGCTCACAAAAGCTGAGTTTTATTCACCCCTTCACAAGCCCGTTGTGATGGGATCAAAAGGCTGCAGGACATCTCAGCTTGAAGAGAGAAGGTAGATTACCAGGGGTTTGTTGGGTCACATGGAAATGCAGATAGAGAGCATGTTCTTCTGAAGCCTCAGAAACCAGAGCAAAGAATGAAAAAAAAAAAGTCGCAAAACAAAACACACAAAAAACCCCCAACCAAACAAAAAAAACCCAACAAAAACCCAAACAAGCAAAAACAACAACAACAAAAAAAAACCCATGCCCTGAGCAAGCTGGCCTGAACTACCTCCTGGAGCCAGAGGATATGGCCAGATGACCTCCTAAACTCCTGTCCAACTTCAATCACAGACTCACAGGATAATTGATTATTAAAACATAGTTTTCCTCCTATTTTTAAACCTGACTCATCACTGCAATGGCTGCTCTAGCAGGCAGAGTTGGCAGGGAACTACAGTGAAGAAGGAGAGGTTTTGGAAGGAAGTACTAACAAAATAGCTCATTTTTAACCAAACAAAAGGGCTGTTCCTGGAAATGTAGATTCTCAGCCCCGCAGTATTCATAATCAGAGGTTTAATGGGTGGTCATTAAACCCATTTAGAAGCCCCTATTTAGAAACCTGGTTGTAAGGGCTGAGGCAATAAAGGGGCTGATGTGGGAGGCCAGGGCTGAGCTCTGGCAGAGGCAGCTGGGCACAGGGGACAGCTGACACCCAGCTGTCACCACTACACACGAGTGGAGAGGTCCCAAACTCTCCTTCACCAACCATTACAGGGCCAGGAGCCTCCCCACCACTGAGAGTGTGCAGAAATGACACAAATCCTGGCAGCTGCATCTCCCATGCTCTGAAATGCCACCTCCTGCAACATTTGTGGTCTCCAACAGCGCTACTCTTCTTCCCGTTTGGTTTTTGGGCCCCTCGCCTCTCTAGATCTGGCTGGGTAGCATCTTTATCCTCATCAATGCCAAAACAAGGGTGCTAGTTAAGCTTGAGTGATGAGTAGCAGCTCATCAATATGAAAATGTCTACCACTGAATTTAAATCTTGAAGGCCAGCCAGCAAACCCTCCTCCGAGCAGGGCCTGTGGGCTCTGAGCTGGGACAGGCAGTGATCAAAGGGCTGTCACCACGTCTGTGCCATGACAGGGGCCACGTCCCTGCAGCACTGACCCAGAACCAGAGCCCTGCTGCAGACTGTCAGCAGGCAGGGGCCACGGAGCTGTGACAATTTACAGCACTGCTGGGCCTTCTCTTCTTCTGCCAACCAAAAAACCCATCCAGTTTCTTGCAATAGCAGAGGATACACTGATTTTATAAGGCAAAATTGGCCTCGGGACTTGTCTTCCTGACGGGACCCAACCTCACACCCTGAGGTTCAGACACCATGCCACCCACATGCACTGGGAGAAATCCATCAAAATGGACTTATAAGGCCTGAAACTCTCTGAGAAGCAACATGAGGGCTTTTTTTCCCCCCCTGCATAATTGTAAGATCAAGCATGAAGCAATCCTAGAAAAATGTAAAAGACCTGGGAGAGACATGGCACAGCTCCTCAGACAGTGCAGTGCAGCGCAGGCTGGCACGAAGCAGCCTGGATCGGCTGACTGCACGCCCCAGGATTAGCACTGGAGATGATTCACGGCTTCAGGGATAATAAAACCCTCAAATGGTCCTTCCCCCCTCCTTCACAGAGCCTATTATCACTTCATCTGCACCAAGCGAGTCTCCCCTTGACCTTCAGGATCGCTTTCCCAAGCCCTGTGAGACCCAGCCGCTCCCCAGAGGTGACAGCTCCCGATAGCGGGAGCGGTGGTTTGAGTTATGACCTGTTCCTGTTTGGTTTCACGACGACCACGGGACGATACAGCCATCCCAGGGCAGACAGCCCCGGCTCCAGAGCTCCCACCATCCCCATTATCAGCCCACCAAACACCCCTGCTGTATCTGGCACTGGGTTCCCACCAGGAGGAGGACGCGGCTGTCGGGACGGGGGGGGCCAGCTTGCATTTAATCTGACCCCTGCTACAGAGGGGGTTTCTGGACTGGTGGTTTTTGGCATGATTTCAATACATAAACTTAAAACCGCCCGGAGTCAATGGGACCGAACGTTTTTTGGCAAAAGGTTTGTTTATTCCCCAGGAGGAGAATATAGGAAACTCTCATCTCAAGTATTTTTCCACTATGGGGAAGAATTAAACAAAAGCAGCAGACAGACCCTTTCCTTCCTATTCCACCCTCTAAACAGGACTTTTCTCTCTGGCAGATACAAAGCAGAACTTGGATAAACCTGGGCAATGCAAATGGAAATAATGAAAATCTGCATCAAAGCCTCCTCACGTTGAACCTCAACTTGCACTCCTGGTACTGCCCATAATTAATTCTCTGTCCCAACATGATCAAACGTTGGGCAAGATGCTGTCCCCAGCACGCCCTGCTCGTCAGTGCTAGCTCCATGGAGAGAGAAGGAAGCTTGACTCTAAAATAAGCAGTAACAATATTTAATCATGGACCATACTGTCAAAAGGACTTCCCACTTGAAACTATCTCCAGCAGCAAAACAG
The DNA here is from genome assembly GCA_013398615.1 of Brachypodius melanocephalos. Lineage (NCBI taxonomy): Eukaryota > Metazoa > Chordata > Aves > Passeriformes > Pycnonotidae > Brachypodius > Brachypodius melanocephalos. Next base: position 6,998,901 of record VZSR01001459.1, read on the forward strand.
GACCAATCCCATGAGCTTCCTACAACCTGCTGATGTTACAGTGAAATTTTAGGCATCTTGCTAAAACCCCCACCAGAAATCTACGAAGGAACCAAGCCAGACCTTCGTGGCATGCTCTGCCTATAGCACATTACTGAAAATTAAAAAATAGTTCATACTTATGCCCCCAGAAAGTACATCCTGACAGCTTGTAATGGAATGGTACAACACTCCCTGCCAGGCAAAGATTTACAGAACTGTGCTAATTAGGACCATTTGTCAATACCTGGCGTTTCCCTACACCCACTGTCAAAAACCAGCTCATGCCCCTTGCTAACGCAGGTAAGAGCTTAGATGGAGTAAGATGTGGTTAATGAGATTAACCAAACACGAAGAGCAAGCGACACACCCAGAAGCAAAAGCCATATATTGGACTACAGCATAGAAGCTTATCAGCCCACAGATTCTTTGTAAATATTAACAACTCGATGAGAACAGGACTTCAGACAACTCTTAACTGACTAAAGGAAGGGCAGATGTGTCTTGCCTCTGCTGAATTGTGTTTATAACATGTTATAAGGTACAAATTTATCACTAGGGAAAGTGCTTTGTCTAGCGACTTTCCTCTGTTCTTGGAGACTCTTGACCTCACACAAATACTTTCTCTTGTGTTGCTACAGCATCATTGGAATAAGTCACTCCCAGGTTCTCCTGAATGTCATTATCTTATATTTAGTTAATTCTTGAAGTTAATTTTAGGCACAGCACAGGTAGGATTTAGAGTGGCCTTGCCTTTTGAAAATGTCCCTCGGCCTCTCAAAATTTACCTGAAAGTTATTTCATGGACACCTATATATCAGCAAATTTGAAAATTACAGGAGAGATTCAAGGAAATGTGCAGCTGCACGGCAAAAGGATGATACACTATTACCCTACGTCATGAAGATGATTCAAAACATTTCCATTAGGATTTGTCACCTCATTCTCTTCAAGATATTTACAGCTAGCAAAATAAATACTCCAAAACAGCACACAATTAGAGCAACCCTTGACAATCAAGGGTTTCAGAGGGTCAGATTGTTCAGCTGATGTCAGTAACAGCCCTATTTCTTCAGAATGACCACCAAATTTCTTTGTACCGAGCTGTACAAGATCATCCTCTGCTGCTGCTCACACCCCAGCCCGGTCCTAAAGTGACTTTCTCAACTGGCCAGACTCAGGGAAACACCACCAAGGTTTCCAAGGTGCTCCCATTCCTTCCACTCATGGATTAGAACCAGCAATATGGATCATCCCATGGTAGCTGGGCTGCTTCAGCAGCAGGTGCCTGTTCTGTAGGTTTGGGGTTTGCTGCAAAATAAAGAGCATGGCAACCTCAGGCTCCCGTGGAGGCTGCTCTGCCCTTGGAGGTACCACAAGGAACAGGTGTGAGGAGCAAGCAGTGAGGCAGTGGAGGGGAAAAAATGAGCAGGGTTAAAAGTGCAGGAGAAAAAAGGTGGGGGGGAAGCTAGAGAGAGCAGGGGAGGTACAGAGAGAGACGATGGATTTAGCAGCTTTTGAGGATGCCAGAGCAGCAGGATCTTGGCAGCAGGACTTGGAAATGCGCTCTCCGACAAATCCTCTTTTGTGACAAATGCCAGACGTTTCCCATCATTTCCCAGCCTTTCAGTTTATGGTCTGCCGGCCCACTCAGGAAAGTTATTTTTCTATTGAAGGGAGCCCAAGATGTGGAAAGGCCATGCACAAGGGGCTCCCATTGGTACAGGACCACCAGAGCCCGACCTTCCCTGCAGGCAGCAGGAGCTTTTCTGGGGGCAGGGCTGCAGGGGCTGCCAGTTGAACACCAGACAGCAGCCGCTGCTCAGAGAGGCATTTGAAGGGGCATTTGAGAGCCTTCCACCCCCATCCGTGAAAAGGACCCTGATAAGCAGTGCAGATGGCTTTTTCAGCCCCAGCTTGTTGGATATTCAGGCTGTGGCTATGCTGCAGGTTCCCACCTTGTGCAGCTGCAACAGCTTTAGTTCCACAGCTCAAAGGGGACCTGCACCAAACACAAAGTGTGGCTGGAACTGGACAACCATCCCCCATACTTGGACCAGAGCCTTGGACTCCTAGGCCTGACCTTCAGCTCCAGCCCAGTTCCCTGAGCTGGATTTCTCTGCTTCCCAAGCACTGCCCAGCTCTTGGGGAGAGCAGCAGCACCCGTGAATCTGCTGGGGTTTGGTGATCCCATACACTGGGTTTTGGAAGATGGGCCACGAGCACCAAGGAAAATGCACCATTTCTCCATTCAGCTGTAAGCACACACCTCTCTACGTGAGGACATGGTGAGCAGACAAATGGGAACACGAGCTGCTCTCAGAGCCACCTCAGCAGATCAGGCAGTGCTACAACTTCCTGACAAGGAACAGGGTGCCAAGGAAGCAGCTCTTCATGACTAGAGAAAGTCTGTGACCTGGAGCTGCCCTCAGGCCTTCTTTTACAGCTCTTGATGTGAAACATGAATATTCTGAAGACAAACCCTTTTGGTCCTTGGACCTACCACCTACAGTGGGTGGTGGATCCCATCCCACAGACCTGCTGTGGCATATCCACGTTTAAAGAGCTGCTTGGTCACACTCACAGCACATGTCAGCAGTGCTCCCCCAACAGACCCGACAAAAGCAGAATGGCTCTGCTTTACCTGGGATTTCCTGCCAAGCAGAAGATGGATATTCACAGTGGATACAATGCTTGAAGGATCCCAAGCCCTGCCTCGAAACAACAGACTGTTATTTCTAACATTCACACTTTCTTCCTGTTCACACAAAGGTCAGCTTAGCCATATTAGTTGTGGGTTTTTAGCATGTCTGAGTACAGTAGCAAAGTTTAAAGCTTGTTATCACAGCCTGGCTGATACAGAGATACATGGAACCACAAGAAAAATAAAGTGTCCAGATAATGATAAAGACCTGACAAATCCGCAAAAGCAAAAAAAGCTGAGGTTGAAAAGCTGTCGTTCCATTTCCTCAAAGCACAAAATACACCTCATGTGGCAGATCTCAGCCACCATGGGAAGGAAAAGCAAAAGATTTACTTCTGCTTTTCTAGAGTGAGGATGTTGTTAGGAATCAGACCAGAGCCCAAACTCCTGCTCACAGCTGAGGGTGCAAGACTGGAAAAAAACCCCAAAGTTTTTCAGGTATTTGACAAAAGGGAGGTGAATACATTGCAATGCAAAAACCATGAAATGTGGTTTTTACAATAGGAAAGCGTTTTAATACTGAACCTGTACTTAAGGGAATTTCTAGGGACAAGGGGAAAGCATCTTTTACCTCTGGCTGTGGATGTCATGATGCTTCCCCATGTGACAGCTTCTCCCCTGCATGGGAGACATGCTGGGGGATGCTGAATTTCCTGGCACCTTGCTTGCCTTGTCTCTCATCTGTTTTGGATGCAGAGCACACACAAAAGACCTCTCTAGGTGGCTGGGTTGCACTCTAGCTCTGCTCTCTGAGTTAAGAATAATTAAAAAAGAAGAAAAACCAAAGAAAAACCAAAGAAAACAAACGACTGTGCAGGGACTATTAAAGAGGACAAAACACAGTAACCCCTTTTCTGCCCATCTGGAAACTGTACAAACATCGTGCATATGAAATCTAAAAATCACTGTTCCTTACCAAACTGCCATAATCATGTGTGAATATTAAGAGTTACATTGCTATATACAAGTAGTAAATCCCAAGAGATCAAGTTATTAAATTACTGCAAATATCCTTTTTTTTCCCTCTTCATCTAATCCTTTTTGCTCATTTCCACTCACAGCGCTTCCACCTAATTAATCTGCTACATAATAAGCATTCTATACAAATTCCTTGAGAGTTCCTTACAGAACTGCTTTAAAATAGGAAATTGTAAAAACCCATTACAGTTACATCACTGCAGACTGTATATGCTTTAGTCTGCCACGAACTGGATGAATCTACAAGTAGGACCAGTGGAAAAAAACACCCTGTTGCTATGAAAAGTCTATCCAAGAAATGGCATCTGAAGTACTTTTTCTTTGTATTTGCATCTGGTTTACATGAAAAAATTAAAAAAAAAAAAAAAAAAGCAGGAGAAAACAGTGTTTTCATCTCACAATTGCTGCCTCAGTGGCTCAGGGAGATGGAGCTCGGAGTTCCCTGAGCTCCCCTCTGCCTGCTGCCTTCCCTCAGCAAACCTGCAGGGATTCACCAAGGAAAGCAAAATTTTCACCCTGCTAGAGAAAAATTACTGCAGTCTTCAAGCAGCTTTCTTTGAAGAGGGTATAAGATTCAATTAAATTCTTAGGAAAATGGGTATCTGATACCTGTCAGTAGGGCAATCATCACCATTGTATGAAACAGATAAGAAACACGACTTTCCCTAAACTTGCTTATTTACTACCTTGGTTCATCAGATGTTCCCAAATAAACAGAAATAATTAACCCCCTTAACTAACAGGTTCTGAGTAAGCAGACCTTTGCTTATCTTGTCCTAAATTAGCTGTTTATTGAAAAAGAGGGAGCTGAGGAAAGCACAGAGCTGCGTTTGACCGAGAGAGTTAATGGTTCAGAGCCAGTGCCTCACCAGGTATTTAAAGAAAAAGTGCTGGGAGTCACAGCTGAAAGGCAAAACACACAATGAGTCACTGGACAAACAAGGGCCAGGAGCACAAGGGGCACAAGGCAGCGCCAGTGCTGAGCACTGATTTACAGCCAGGCAGACACAGCCCAGGGAGCTGGGGGCAGCCTGGAAAAAGGCTGAGGGTGTCAGTGCATGGGCATTTAAAAAGTGCACTTGCATGGAAAAGAGCATCAGAAACTAAACTATGATGCTGCTTCAGGCCCCAGGTGGATGTTCTGGGAGTGAATCCTCTGGTGACCCAGCAGCTCTGCTGTATCACCCACTGACACAGGTGTGAGGAAATACTTGAGGCTGAAACAGGATCCAGACTGGGCTTTGGCTGATAGTTGAGATTGTCCCCTTGTAACTCATCCCCGAAATTGTCTTCCTGCTCCAACCCCAGTCCTGGGCGTGGCCACACCTGGAATTTTGGTCACACGAACCTGGCAAAATTCCCAGAAACAGGCTGGACAAGCCACCTCCAACAGACCTCAGGTGTGTCCTGTTCCTGCGGGTACCTTAATCTTGGGGTTAGCGGTAGAGCGAGCAGGTGCTTTGCTATCAGACAATTATTAACTTCTTTCCAACAGCTATTTTCTAGCACTGCCCACGTTATCTTTCCCACATGCTTTCCTACCAAGAGATCTTCCAGTTTGCCTGGCAAAATATTCAGCTTCCCAACGAAACACTGCCCAAAAATCTCACTCTTAACTAGGAGCAAATTGTTAATACTACTTTCTGCATCTAGATCAAGAACTTCACTTTTCTCCTAAGCAGAGTTTTAAAATTCAGGAGTTTCTGAACCAATTACTCCATAGCCTCAGCTGCAGGGCTATCTCTCACCCAAACCTTTCCCTTTTACAAGCTGCCCTTATCACCCCCATAAGGATAAACCCTGGTGCCTCGCACATGTCAGCTATCAGGAATTCATTATTTTGTCTGTGTTATGTTATACCAGTCGGGAGTTATCTCTGCAGCCCACAGGCCAGAATCAAAAACGAATGCGTCAGCTATTTAAAGAAAATAGGAGCCCTCCTCCAGCAATTTAATTAACTTCCAGGGAGCACGGCTGAGTTTCAGTCCTGGAAATGGTACTGGGGAAAACACAGTCCAAGACTGTCAGAAAATAAACTTTTTTCTCCCCCCCCAAGTTACTTTCCTTATATAGTCCCTGTAGCTAATCTGATTTTGATAAACGTTTTTCCAATGCTAGGACACCATTTAGGACTTCTCAGTTATAAACGGTCTCTCTCATCAAGCTACAAAGGAAAATAAAAGTATATAATATTTTACAGCATTTTTGAGGGCAGATGCTTAATTTGTAAACTAAATACAGCTCAAACATTTATTTCACAAAGAGACCAAATTTATATGCTGCATATTTACAAGATGAATAATTAACAGACTGCCAAAACATTGTTTCTTTAAAATTCAAATAAAATTCCTAAAATAAACAGAATATGTATGGTTTTCCGCCCAAACTGAGCCATGCCAGAAGCTGCAATTTGAATCACATTCTCTTTCTAAAACCTTTGCGCAGAGTTTAAAAACCAAGATTTCATAAAAGCGGGCTCGCAGATTTTCTCCGTTTCATTTGCAAATAGGAGAGTGGAGAAACGCAATTAATTCACGCAGAGTTTCAAAACTCCAATCAGTGACTAATGCCTGCTTGGGGTTCCTATTGCAGGAGCTGGGTAAAAATTGCTGGGAACTCAGCTTAAACAGAGGAGCAGCCAGCTGGAAGCCATGGGTGAGTGGTGAAAAGCAAACACCAGACAGTGTTACATCCTTCCTCCGGAGCAAAGCGTGGCCAGCGCTGCACAGGAAGGCAGAGGGGCAGGAACCTGCAGCATCCCAGCCCTCCTGGGGACAGCAGAGCTGCAGGACTGTCCTGCTCTGCTCAGGGCAGCCCTGACACCATCCCAGGTAGGTGGGGAGAGGGATAGCTCACTGAGCATCCCTGTGACATCCTCTTCATGACACAAGGCAGGGAATTATCTTGGCTGGGATCACCGGTTGGGTAAACAGGAAAAGGAAATGGGTACGTGGTGAGCTACACCATGGTCTGCTGCCACCTCTGTTCCTCATTCCTCCTGTGTCCCAGAGCCAGTCCAGGCTGCCTTTGAGAATCCTGGTCGTCCAAATCAGGACATGCTGTGGGTGCAATTCTGAAGCATGCACTTAAGTTTTGTAAAGATGTCTTCAAAACCAGGGTCCTCTCAAAGTGGGACTTGGGTGTTTCATCTCACATGAAGCCTCTCCCCAAATAAGACACAATTAAATGATCTTTAAGATCACTTCCAACCCAAACCAGTCTGTGAAACCCCTGCCCTGTAAGAGCCCAGCTCAGGACCTTGGGGTCCTGCTGCAAAGCACCTACAAGGACCAAACCCCAAAATCCCTGGTATTCCCATGCTCCTAGTGCTACCAGACTGCAAAGCCCCCCCAGACCTCTGTGGTGTAGAAATCAAAAGTTTTTTATTTTCTCCAAGCACCCACCTGTCAGGTTCGCTCACTGAAAAGAAACAGATTTCCAAGGAATGCACTCACCCACTCAGCATGGGGCAGGGGAGGGTGTTTCTCAGGAGGCTGCTGCTCCCTGCCATCAGGGTGTTATCTGGGAATTTGAGCAGTGGATTGGGAAAGAGGTTCCTGCAGAACCACAGGAGTCTGAGTGTTCGGGCCCTGGTACAGAGCTGACGTCAGTGGGAACTCTACATGGTGACCCCACCACAGGATGTGTCCCCATGGAACAGCTGCCTATGGGATGTGCGTGAAAAATCAGACAGGAAGAGATCCCCAGCACTGCCTGGACTGGCCCAATCCTCACTTCCACAAAGCTAATCTCCAGGACTTCAGGCAATTCCTGTATTTACCTGCGTTCATTCAGCACTAATCCAGTATCAAAAAAATCAACCTGCACATTCTCATGGAAGCACAGGTGGTGCAAGAGCCACATTCCAGAGGGTGATTCAAAGCAGAATGGCCAAATGACAGCGAGCAGAGAACACACTGAACTGAAGGCACTGCTGCAGGGAGGCAAATCCCTGCTGCAGGGACACAGCCTGTGCAGCACAGCAAGCTGTGCAGCAGAGGCCAGTCCTTCAGTATCATCGTTAAGATATGCTGGTAATTAAGCCAATGCTTTATCAGCACTGGCCCAAAGGACCACTTGTGATATGTGACGTGAAATTCCTTCACTCCTGGTGTGCTCACTGGGCCTGGGGCAGCTGGCTGTGCTCATTTGCGATATAACATATGCTCAGTTTAACAGAGGAAACCATTGCTGCAGCTATTTCCATTCAACTCTTAGGGGAAGAGCTGCATTTGGCAATCACTCTTGTAGCAGAGTGCTCTTCCCCACAGTTTTCTTTAAATACATCTGAAGGTACCCATGGGCAATCCACTCCTTGCAACTCGTCCAGGGAACCATGGAAAACAACCACAGACACAGTTCTTGGGCTCGTGAAGCCATACTTACAAACCTATTTATGGCAAATGATAAGGAGGCAGCGTTAAGTTTAAACCACATAAGGGAGCTTTCCACCACTAAGGTGGTTATTAACATTAACCCCTGCTCTTGAGAATCAAGAAAATTGTGCCACCAGTTGCTACAGCTTAACAAGTTACTTATTGTGGAGTCAGCAGCGATTTTCTGGTTATCTGTGACTAAACTGAGCTAAGCTTAGGGCGTCCCTGTAGAGATCAGGCAAGATAAGGGGTCTTTCTAGAGAAAAATGCAGCATACTACAGGTATAAGCAATATACTGGGGGTCACAAAGCACGTCTACAGCATGAACAGGAACAGAGATGATCTGCACAAGCCACCCCACCCAGCTGATCAAAGGCATCTTTTTCTCCCTGCAGGTGTGACAGCATGCCAACAAACAGGAGGAGGAGGTTTGATGGACTTCACAGAGCGTGTCCTTCAGGAGAGAACGGACAGGCTTTTGAAGGAAAGGGGTCTGGGGATTGGCACTGGCATTTACTTGACAGCTGCCCCCTCGAGGGAAAGCAGAATCACCCTGGCAGTCAAATGTGACTTGCTCCCTGCATTTGGGCAGACAGGTCTGTGCTGAGCGCTCTCCAAAGCTGTTGGAGGTAAAGTGTAAAACACACCTCTCCTCCCAGCAAACAGTATGGAAACCCAGCAAGCAGTAAAATATTAACGTGACCAAAGCCAACCTCCCGAATCTCTATTTGCTCAGTGAGCTGTCTCTAATGGAAGGTCTTTCCCCGTGGCTCCAGCAGGTCCGGGTGTGACCCCACCTGCTCCCTGCAGCCCCTCATCACGATCAGAACTGGCTAAGAAGCATCTCCAAGGGGAAGCCAGATTGATGGGCCAGCTTTAAACAGCTCAAGCAGAGCAAGAGGGTCGCACATCAGCCACTGCACAACTGTTGGGTCAGGTGTAGGGAGGGGGAGGCCCCGGAGCAGCTGCAGGAGAACACGGCTCATTGATCCCCGGGGCAGCTGCTGGCCCCTGCACGGGCAGGGCTGCGGGCAAGGTCACCCACATGGACCCAAACACAGCTCTGCAGAGGCACAGGCAATGGTTTGCTGGGCAAAAGTTTGGCAAAGCACAGGCTTTCCAGCTGGGAAGTGTGGGAGCGTTCCCCTTCTCCCACTGCAGCACCCACATTTGGGAGGGGAGCAAAATGTGGTGCCTGAAACGCAGTTTTGACTCAGAGCTTGCTCACAAAAGGCATTACTCACCCTGCAGACTCAGATTTTATCCAGCCCAGCAGCACTTTTCACTTTCTTTGGGCACTGCTCGCAGCTGGACTTTACCCCCATTTGTGACTGTTTGCAATACAATGCCAACAAGAAAAACACATCCATCAAGCACACCAGCATTAGAAAGGAAAATGTTATTACCTGGAATAGTCCCCTTTAGCTTCCTACAATTGAAAAACAGTGACAGAATTAAAACACGATCTCTTCAAAACCCTCGATTTTCCCAGCATTGTTCAGTTCCCCACTCCCACAGCCCTGCAGGCAGATCCTGACCCCCGCCGCACTCATTCCCTGCAAAACACGGAGCCTGCCTGCATGTGCTCAAGAGCTGGACTTGGCCCCTCGTGCTCCCCCAGCTGCAGATAATCCACCTACAGCACAAACAAAACTGCTTCCAGAACGGGGGTGAATTTCACATCGCAAATCAAATGTCGCTTTCGCTGCACAAGAAGTGAAATACAATTCTCCCTCCTCTCTCGTCCAGGCAAAGGGTGGCTGTACAGTCAGGTCAGCAGTCGAGGGGAATTGTGCTCACTCGAGATGAAAATAACTCTTCAGGCAGATCAAGCTGCTGCCGCAGCTTTGCTGTGGCACTTTGTCAATGACAATGCAATGAGGGAACACCCCCAGTTTTTTAAAGGTAGAATTTTATTTCATAGAAAGCGGTAAATGACTGGAGTTTAAGTCTCAGTAGAACAAAACTAGATTAATGAGAGGGAAAACTGACACTGTATATTTCAACATAACAGAGGTATCAAAACCATATGCTCGGAAGATTCACAGGCATAATATAGCTGATTTAGCTACAATATTTACACTTTTCTTCCCAGATCTCTGGAATGTATTTAAATTAGGGCAAGTGATAAATTGAATGGAAACCTGCCCAGATAAATGACTTCCCTTGATTAGCTTTTTACTCTTTCAATTTAAAACTCCTGAAATAAACATTTCCCTTACTCGCCTATGAGGAAAAAAAAAATAATAACTCCTATGTGTTCCAGCTTCCCCTCCGCTCCCCATCCGCGGAGAGCACAAACAACCCTGCGGGGGCTTGTCCAAGTGGAGCAGGGAAAAAAACACAGGGAAAAGAGCTGAGCCAAACCCAGCCGGGGGGAAAGAAACACTCACCTGGAGCACCAGCGCGGCCAACTTGAAGACGGTCTCGCTGTCCACCTCGATCTGCCCCTGTTGCGGAGAGAGCAGAGCGTGAGCGGGCAGGCGGGGAGGGGGCACCGGCAGAGGCGGCGCCGGCTCTGGCTGCCAGACCGCAGCTCCCCGCCCCGTGTCCCCCCGCTGCCACCGCGCACACAGCCCGTTCCTCCCCACCCCGAGCCCTGCCCTCCTCCTGCTCTCTTTACAAATCTCGCTGTTGCTGCTGCGTTTCGCGGATGCCGCTCCGCGGTGCCGAGCCCGAGCGCACCGGGACGCGGCCCCGCACACGCTGCCAGCCCGTGCCAGGCGGCAAGGAAGGGAGTTTGATGGCTCGGAGCACACCCCCTCCTCAGGGCGAGGTGCACGGGTCTGGTTTGGCTCGCAATCATAGACTGGTCGAGTTTGGGACCTTAACACTCATCTCGTTCCAAGCCCCCTGCCCTGGCCAGGGACACCTTCCACCAGACCAGGGTGCTCCAAGCCCTGTCCAGCCTGGCATTCAACACTTGCGGGGATGGGGCATGGCAGATACATGGCTGGATGGCACCCAGGAGCACAGATCAGCTCGACAAGTATCACTATTTGACACGATCTACAAGAAAAGGTATTTCCCAGATCATTTCTGTACTCTCCACTAGGATAGACCTGTCCCAGCCAAGAGAAAAGCAAGTAACTACATCCATCTCTTGGTAAAGAGTTCTACTGCTTACAGTTTTAGGACCATTCCTTGCTCGTTGCGATTGTGGTACACAGCCCCTTGATGCTAAACCAGTCACACTGATTAATCACAAGGGCAGCGTAACTGAGTAATTGTCCTGCTCAGTCTGCATCCTACAGCCTTCATTTCTTCCAGCTCCACTGGAGCTCTAGAGAAATGTTCAGAAGAACTGCATCCAGCCCTGTCCTAACAGCACTGTGTGCCCAGAAACTCTACAGGTGCCAAAGCATCAAAATTACATGAGGATCCTTTTTTTTCCCCCTCCTGCTTACAAGCTTAAGTACAAATTTCCCAGTTCAGTTTCTTACCAGGAAAACCCCTGGCCTTGGTTCTCCACTGGGACCAGCAGTGACACTGGAAGAGTAAAGCAAATGCACTGACAGTTGCACTCTTTACTCCTCCTGCATCCTGCAAAGAGCAGGTTATGCACAAAACTAAGCCTATCAAACAGTCCAGGAACACAGATTTTTCTTATTGACCTTCTGCAAATGGAAAAAGTGGACATGATGCCTGCCTCATGTCACTGAGATCCCAACACATCCTTAGTCCCCGGGATATGTTGGCTGAATGAGGAGACAAAGCAGACCAAAAGCTGAAATAATGCCAAAATCAGGGCAGCAGGAAGATCTACAGAATTACATACAGATACAGGGAAATGACATCTCGAAATATATTAGGGCACATCTGGAGCTGAGCTAATTTACCACAGCTGCAGGTCTGGCCCACAGAGACTAAATTCAAAAGTGAACAAACAAATAATTCAATTTTCATGGAAAGGAAGATTTTTTGCCAGCTTTGTGAATAAAACATTCCAGCAGCAGCGCTCCCCCAGGCTTCTCTGACAGGCAGACCAAGAGGAATTTCCCCTTCCCAACAGGTGTGGCACCAGCTATGCAGGAAAAGCCTCCAAAGCATTCCCAGACATATTTTATTAGAAGAAGAGGAGGGGTGCATCACAAGTTAAGAGGAAAAAAACATAAAAAACAGCTTGAAGTGCATCCTTCCTTCAGATCTCTTTCATGTTGGTGCTTAAGAAAAGAGGCAAGATTGCAGACCAGAAACTCTTCACATGGGTGCAATTTTAAGGCACTTTGTTACTTCCAGGTCTGTATCAGGTCAGTCTTTGTCATGCACTTCTGAGCTGGCTTTTTGAAAGCTTAAATTGCATCTGCCCAAGCAACCTCTGATGCCAGCTGTGGTGGTGAGAAGATTACAGGAGATCAGATCACCCCAGCACCATGGTGCCCTGCACCAGCAGGCAGAGAACTCAGACAGGAGAAAATGCCACCACAGGGAACCTCAGCTCAGCGGGAAAGGTGAGATCTGGCTCAGCAAAGCTGTCCCTGGATCACAAAATCAGGGAAAACAGGGACAGAAGGGACCTTAAAAGCTCATCAAGACAATGGCCCTGCCCCAAGGCAAAGTCAGCTGCACTCAGCTCATCACCTTCTAAGCCTACAAGAAACTCAAGGAGATTCAACTCTCCAAAGCCCTCTCGATTCATTCCTGGATAAGCTCAGCAGCACTCCATGAGCTGCTGCCGCAGACTCTGCTGACCCACAGCAAGAGCTGCTGCTGCCCTTACAGGGGTGTTTGGGACTTAATAACCAAGCATCTCCTCTCTTTTCATCTTCAAAGCACCTCACAGCCATTAACTAATTGGCAATAGTAATTACAAGGCTTCTCTTCTGTGTTTATTTGCTTTTTTTCCTAGGTACTGGGCCTTAAGAAACTCTGGTCATTTTACTGGCTGCTGTGGCATGGCCACAGGTGCTAACAGTGATCCCACAAACCACTTCATTTAGGGTTTCAGGAGACCAAAGAGGGCATGAAGGGGGACTGACTTCTCCAAGTGATGAAGTTTCAGTCATTTTGAACCCTTTGCTTTCAGGGTGAGGGATTTGCTGTGCCAGTGCCCCCAGTTTCAAACGCATTTGCTTAGAAGCTGTAAAGGAGTGAACAGGTAAGAGGGTCCTCCCTAACTTGACCTCTTGAAGATGTTGCAGGTGTCTTGACCAAGCCAAGGGGACAAACAGGTGACCCCAGGAGCAGGGCTGCCACAATGCCTCTCCAGCTGCTGCAAACCTCAGGACAGGGTGAGCCAGCCCTAGTTATTATCCTGTGCCACCACACAGTAACAGTGCCAGGAGACTGGGACCAGTCTAAGCAAGGCTCAGGAGAAAAAACCAAAAAACCAACCAACCCAGAGAGCAACTCACCCTTCAAAGGGAGTAAAAATGACAGAAAAAAACGTGCAGGGAAGTGAAGGGGCTGCCCTGAAGTCCTGCAGTAGCTAAGCAGCTGAGCAAGGATTTGAAGCAAAGGATGCCAAAGCCCAGCTCAGCCTGTATTTGACAGACCGATGCTCTCCAAGTGACAGTGTCTTGGACAATTCTCTCTGAGCCTGGAAGTATTTTTTCATCGTAATATAACATTATTTGCCATCTGGCTCCCCAATTGGCCATTGCTGTAACGTAATCCAGCTCTGCCCTGGGCTGTCGTGGAGTTTGGACAGCCCTGGGCTTGACACAAATCCAGACAGTGATATGTGTCATTCTGGAGTGCAGGACCGTGACTCTTCCCACTCACTCAGGCAATATTTTGATTTTATAATCACCCTTCAGCCTGGAGGATGGCAGATGGGGGTTTCTGTTCTAGTATTGCTTTATCAGCAAGGTCAGATTTCAAAAATAGATGAGGAAAATGACTGTAAGAAGATTAATTTGCAATGCCTGCCATCACCAGGGTAATTCAAGCAGAGACTTCAGTGAGCAATTGGGGAGCCCTGAGAGCCAGGGCAGCCAGTGCTCCTACAGCCACGCGTGGAAGATGAAGGTGGAAGGTTTTCTTAGATTTATCCCAAGTGGGAACAAGGTCACCAGCACGAGGTTAAGTAGATGTATGTCATTCAGATAATGGAATCTGAGAATTCTACATTTGAGATGTAAATGAGTTTAAGCAGACTGCTGACTGCAGCTCCAGGGAGGGGATGAAACTGATAGTTTTCAATTAGAGTTTGCACAGGGGCTGATCATTTTAACCAGTGAGAGAGATTCAGCCAAAAGACCACTGGCTTATCTGAACACTGCACTTGGTCCAGCAGATTCAGGTGGTGGTTTTGGTCATCCTGATAAACATCAGAGTAATAAAAGGCTGCAGCAGGTGTCCAGACTGGTTGGCAATTACTGTAGAGCAGGAGTAGGTCACTATCTCAGCATCTGGTAAAGACCAACTGAACCTTCCGTGCCCATGGGCAGAATTTAGCCCCCAGTTCAGATAGGAGCTCAAGTCTTGCTGCACAGACATAAACTTAGAATGTGATAAAAATCACAAGCTCGGTGATGAATAGAGCAGTGAGCCCTCATTAGAAACAGCAACAACACTAGAATTTACTGCCATAGAGATACAAGTCTGAAATCCTGATGAAAACTCAGATCAAGAGTGATGATAGTCAGATGAGCATTAACTGTGTTAAGCAAATCTTTAGGCTGCAAACTCAGATTAAAACAGATTTAAAAAATAAGCACATACAGAAACTGTCATGTTTAACTCTTTAGAGCCAGAGCAAAAAGTGAAAGCAGACATAGTTTGTTCAAACCACATATAACCTCCAGAGGTTAAAGGCTGACAACAAAATCATTTCACCTGAAGATCTGAGAACTGAGATACCGAGACACACTTGTTCCCTCAAACTAATTCCTTAAAAATTTATACTAGCCAAAGACACCCCTAAAAATGCACACACTATGATTGAATAGCCTCGAGACAGCCACGAGATTGAATGCAATTACCAGTGATTACCGAAAGGTGATTTTAAAAAAAGCTGAAAGAAGGGTGCAATTAGTCAGAGAGAAAGAAAGGACACAAACATCTACAAGACGTTCAAATTAGCTGGGTGTGGACCCAGCACAAGTGAACAAAGCAGAGCCAGCACCCCTGTGCCCTTATCCAGCACTGAGGTGACTTCCCACCAGGGATGCAGCATCCTTGCTGTGTGTCCTGGCAGCCAGAGAGATGGGCTGGCAGGACCCAGCAGTGCAGAAAGCTTAGCAGCTTTTCGGTGTTTAAGGCTTTATTTGACGGGCTGGGGAGGGCGGTGGGTGTTGGCCACAACCTGTTACACCACACGAGCTGTGCAGGAGGAACTAGGTCAGGCAGATCCTGTCACCCGCCCCGTCGGAGTGGCTGTGCCGGGTAATTAATTACTGCACAGAGACAAACTGGCAGCGCATGGATAACCTCCAGCTTTAAACTGCCTGTCCCAATTACCACCATTCACACCTAGGGCTCGGGCCTGGCGGTGTCACCTGCTGTTCATCCCACTCCCTGCTGCATCCGATGTGCCAAGCTTTGCTGAGCATCCTCACTGGGACTCGATCCCCAAGGACAGAAACTCCCGGCTGAGAAAAAGCACAGCAGAGCAAGTGTGTGCTTCCAGCACCTCAGGGAGGGAAAGCAAAGCACAAAAGCAGCACAATACGAGCTGCTGTAGGAGCAAATGGAAATCTGCTGACCTTCCTCAGAGGAGCACTTCAGATTTCCACTCGTGCTGCATCTCTCCCACGGGGCCCTGCAGCCTGGGTGGCTCAGGAGGCCTCACAGCTGCTTCTCAGCATTTAGATGGTCCATTATATCTTCCTTTTCATGCATGGGACCCCACAGCCCTTCACAGGAGCACGAGGAGGACAGCCTGAGACCAAACACAGCTCAGTGCATGTGCAGAGGCTCTCCCCTGGCCAGACCTGCTGCTTCCCACCTCAGGGGCTTAGGCCAACCCAGCTCGAAAATAAAAGCTGTTAGCACCTGGTGGAGTCAGGAACAGCTTCAGGTTTCCCTGTTACACCCTTTATTTTGCTGTCTCTGCCAGCCACTTTCATTTCCCTTTGCCTTTTGTGCCTCAGCCAACACTTAGATGAAACTCCAGGGACAGGAGCAGCTCCTCTGAGACTGGCCTGCACAGTGCAACAGGAACACGTTTACTGCTGCTTTCTTCTCATTAATACAAGAGTAAAAGCAGAGAATGGGGGAAAGGCATAAAGACTTCCCTGTCTGCAAGCCAGGCTACATAGCCAGTGTCATTATCTTAACATATAATCACAGCCTTTCGCTTTCCTACCCCACCATCACCATGAGAGACCCAACACACACAGCAGAGCTGGCTGAGCTGTCACTGCATCCTTGCTCTGTGGCCAGGACATCAAAGCTGCAGGACTCTTCATGGCAATTAACCCAGTCATTAGTCCCAGGAGGAGGTGACTATATCGAGGGGGGAGGTACAAAACTCTGGCTGCAAATCAACAGAATCTTCACATGGAATGGGCCAGCCCAGCTGGGACACACCTGCACTTCCCCAAGAGTGCCTGGGGACATCACCCCTTACAGCAGGACTTGGATCCACCTCAGCACTCTCAGAGGAGGCTCTGGACTGTCCCCACACCAGGGCCAAGCCCCTCCCCAAAGCCACCAGCACAGCCCCATGTGGGGTCTCTGGGGGTAAGGAGTTGGGGGGCCCATGGAGTCTGCCAAATTACATCAGGGTGGGGTCCTGCCTCCCTGTCCTGTCATGTTTTGTTCACAGGCACAACCTTGCTCCATCCTCCTCAATCTGCTGACATGCTGCTATGAAGGCTGGGCCGTGGAGGTGGCTGCCATGGCAGAATCCACAGGAGAGAACAGCTCTGGAGGAGCAAAATGCCACCTGGTCCTGCTGAACCTCAACCTGAGCTCTACATGTGCTGTCTTTGGGAGCAGAACAGCCAATTCAGGCAATGGACAGGGGGTATTTAATAGCCTTGGCTAGGATCAGGCTACACCGTGTTACAAAGCTACATGGGAGCGTTCCCCTGTCCCTTGAGGTGAGGGAGAATTAGGAAATATCCATTATAAAACTTTCGAGAGCTCTCTGATATATGACCACTTTGCTCCCCATGAGCTGGGAACCAGCCAGGCTTTATGCTCACACCAGGGGTCTGTTTCAGCAGCTCTTCTTGGTAAGCACTGGTCTTCAGGCTGCCAAGTGCTCACAAGCATTGCTGTTCATGGAGCTATCACAGACCCCTCTGAAAACTTACATTTCCTTTACCTTTTCCCTTTTTTTTTCTTTTTTTTTTTGAAGCAATTCTTACAACTCCTTGAAACAAATGAGAACTTAAATAAACCTCCCAACACCCAGGGATACAGAGGAAAAGGGGAACATAGCCAACTTGACCAAGATCTTCGTTTACAGAACATATTTTAAGGCCTGGCAAAGACTCAACCATATTGCTGCAGAGCTATATGGAGGTTAGCCCTAATGCATAATAAACTTGACAGTGCTTTTCTGGCCAAGTAGGGTGTTATTTTTTCCAAACTTGGCTGTTTCAAAAGAAGAAAAGACTAATTTATCTTTGCAAATTTATCATCAGCATGTGCATGACCAGTTCTGACCCACCTCCCCTGAAAGTATCCCAGCTATGGTCATGGGCTGTGCAATAACACACTGAACATGTTACAGAGCTCCCTGTGCAAACACATCCATTCTGAGACACCCATTTCACCTGGAACCAAACACCAGGCTCCCACTCTCCTAAATTCCAGCTGTACAGTAGGTTTCAGACAGCTATAGATCTTAATCTAGCTTCTTGAAGTCAATGATGGGAGAGAAGGCTTTTAAACTGAAGCTGCCACCACTGAAGGTTTTCGGGCAGCCATATTCAAAGCCTTGGAAAAGAGAGGCACGTAAGAAAATGAGAGCCCAGACGTACACAAAGCACTTCCAGCCTTTGCATTCTCCCAAAATACATGTGCATAAACGAGTTTTTAACCAAGTCACTGGAACACACTTCCACAGAGCTGGATATATAATTATCACCAGCTCCCACCTCCTGCTCGGTGGTCCAAGCTGTTCCTGGCAACAGATGTGACTTCTCCAAGCTCCAAGAGCGTGGATGCTGGAGAGAGCAGGAGCCAGGCAGCTGCTGGGACCACACAGGACCTGGGGACTGCAGCACTAGACCAGGAGAAAGATGGGCAGCTCGACATGAGAGGAGGGCAGGGTGAGAGCTCTGGCAGCATTTGCTGTCTCAGTTGATCCCAAGGTTTGTGCAGTGAGGCGGCACCAGGAAAGTGCAACAGCAAACGTTGTGCTCTGTTCACATGCAAAGGAGGCTTCACAAAAGTAAAAGTGAGGTCTCAGCCCTCTTGCCCCTCAAAGGGGTCTCCTCCAGCTCCCCAGCTGCTCACAGGCAGAGGAGACTGCACAGAGAACAGCCCAGGTCACAGAGGATGCACGAGCCTGGCACGTGCCAGCAAAGGTCCCAGAGGCACAAAGAAGCTTTGACTGTAGAGAAGAGCACAGAGGTGGGGGAGTGGGTGGGGAGTAGTAAGAAATGAACTTTTGGCAGCTGAGACTTTATTGTCTATCTCGTCCCTTCCTTGCCAAAATGTCTACAGAGATTGCAAAATGCACAAGCCTCAGATTCCTCCAAGTCCTGGCAGGGTAAAGCAGTGCCTGATTTGTAGAGAGGAGCAGAGAGATTTGCAAGAAGGAACGTGGGGTTGAAAGGTGAGGAAGAGAATCGTGGCTGTGCACTGCAGAACACCAAGCAAGCCCTTCACCCTTTTCAGAGCTGTCATTCAGGTTTTGATTTCATTATTTATTACTCATAATCACATTTTGTAATACATTATGTAATTAAGAATATAGTAATATGCTATAGTATTTACCCTGTATTTTTATTCATCTGGTACAAGATGGCCAGCACACATTGCCCAGCAGTTCCAGCCTGACCCCAGGCGTGCTGGACTTCCTTAGGGGGATTCCATTCTCTTTATTTACAGGATTTCACACACAGACATCTCAAAGTATACTGTAAATACACTTTCTGATGCAGCCTCTGAACCTTGGAAGCCAAGGATAAATCCCCTCCACAGGAAGGGCTGGCACAGAACTTTGCCGCTGTGCTGGCTGTTCTCACCCAAGCCTTTTTCTGGCTCTGCTGGTGTGTCCCACATGCCAGCAGGAGCACTGGCATGCCCATGGCACATGCAGGGCAGCATCAGCCTCTCCCCTCTCTGCTCAGAAAGACATCACTGTCCTCTAAAGGCGTGGGAGCACAGGTACCCACACTCTGCTGTGCTGTCAACACATGCCACTGCTCAGGAATGTCACAAGAGCACTCAAGCAATCAGGCATTTGCACCACCCTGGATATGGGCTTCCCCTATGGGGAAAAGCTACAGTGAAAACTCTGGAAACACCTTTGTGAAAGCAAAAAAAACCACGACTGACTTTTAAGCAATCTTATCCACACAGGTGTTAGCACACCCCAGGTATTGCAGCACCTATCCCAAACCACATTCCTGGCCCACACAGAGCAGAGGCTTCATGCAGAGATCCAGGTTAGGATTCTGCCCTGGCAGGGCATCCTTTGGCACTGCCTGTGCACTGGGGAGCTCTCCTGAGCACAAGGGCTGGGTGTGGGTTCACACTGCTTTTGGACACACTGGGCTTTCCTCACCCAAAGAATGAGGAACAGAACAGAACAGAAAGGAAAGGGGAAAGGGTGGAAAAAAAAAGCAAAACCAAAAAGCCAAGATGAGGCAGGTCTAACCTCCTGGAGCTGGATTAAGGACTGAGAAATGCCAGGGAACATTCCTGGCTGTCATCAGTGAGCATCAGCCACTTGCCTCGTGGAGCTGGGGATCTGCTGCTATTCAGACACTGCTGATCCCATGGCTCCTTCCCTGCCCCACAGGGGACCCAGCAGCACCACGGGACAGGACAGGCTGTGGGAGCACATCTGAGGGGGATGCACATCTTTGTGAATCCTCCTGTCCACATCTCAGGGGCTTATGGATGAGGGCTGGCCCCACATGCCCTTCAGGACTCCTTGAAACCTAGAGACTGACCCGAGGTTTGTCACGTAGAACAGATTATTTTTACAAGAGTTAATTGGAAGGTTAAAAGCTACATGAGAGTAGATGGACTGGCTCCTGCCGAAGGAGCCACAGGCGTGAGCTGGGCTGTGAAACTGCCAGCACAGAGAAGGCTGCAGGCAGAGCCAGCAGCTTTCCCTGTGTGCTGAATCACCTGGTGCTGCCCAGAGATCCTTCTCTCAGGAGGAAGTGATGCTCCTCATCCTCATCCCTCTGCTGCCCACAGAAACTGGACACGACAGAAACCTCCTGCTTCTGGCAGTTTTGCTTGCAGGAACAGGGATGCCACACTTTGGGTTGTTACAATTAGAGCACACACCTTGCAAGCCATAGGGAACTAAAAGAGCCAGCCTGCCTTCAAACTTCTTTTTTCTTAATGCTTTTCTTCTCCTTTGCTTTCTGATATGCTTTATACATATACATAAACACATAAACTGGCACCCAAATGTTGACTAGAGTTTGTTTCAATAGCAGTGGCATTTTCCATATTCCATCCCAAAACCAGACCCATTTTCCAGTTCCAAAATTATTTGGGCTAGCTGTCTTGTTAAGCTGCTCCAGTTAAGGAGCAATTTAGGGATGGCTACAAGCTGCCAAGACCTTTCATTTTAAGTGGCAGATATGTCAAATGGAGATTCGTTTTTTAATAACCATAACCAGTGAGGTCCCAAGTTCTTCTAGCATCTTTCAAACTTTAGTGGGTTGTAAAAAAAGCACCAATTTCCTTTACTCTTCCAGAAAACAATTCCTGTACAAAGCACAGCTCTGCCATTAACCACTTTCAGGTTTCTATATTCTTTCATAAAACAATGAATACTGGGTACTGAATAAGAATCCTCCAAAATGTGAAGCACATTAAAGGTGAAAAACTTTGTCTGGCTACACTGAGCTCCACTATCAGTTAGGGGAACAGGATTGTCTCCCAAGGAAAGGTTGTAAGAACCAAAGTGACCTTCCCAGACTGATTGAACCATGAGTGGAAACAAAAGGCACCAGAGTTTGACATTAACTGGAAAATCCCAGAAGCATCAGAGTAAAGTTCACTGAAGTGCAGCTGCATGCAGGGGCATGGCCAAACTGGCTGTCACACCACTCTTATTCCAGACCAAGATGTACCTGCAGCAAATCAACCTTATTATTCTTTTAAGATTTTGATTATCAGGATGTGGTCATCCTGATTAAAAACATGCATTTTTGCAATCTGAATATTTTAAGAAAGCAGTGGATGCTTTTCAACCAGAAAGTAAATACAGAAAGTATTCCAACAGCTGGTTGTGATTGCTACTTTATAGGATTTGCTGTTACTATTTACTGTTAGTGTCTCACTGAATTAAGGCAGGAAATAAAGGAATTAGGGACCAAATCCACAGCACAGGACCTTCCTCACAGGCCTTTTCTTCTTAAGACAAGTTTGATTTGAGGTCAGTAAAGAGATGCTTGCCTTGAGTGTTTGCTATGCAGAGTGTAGGAGGATGTGCCACTGAGCAGAGCCTACCTGGGAAGTTACAACCCAGATTTCAAATAACTTAAAAGCTTTGGGAGTATTTAAGATTCACTGCGGAGCACTGAGCACACAGCAGGGCTGTGAAAGCAGGGCTAGGAAACCATCATCAGCCTTATCCATTTGCATGAAGCATCAGCATTCAAGGCAAGGAGAGAGTCAGCATGCTGAGATCTTAATACTTCAATTAGTTCTAGAAATCAGACACAGCTCCTACCAAGTTCTCAGGACTGAGTATGTGGCAGAGCAGCAACAGGAGAGAGATGCACAAGAAGTTCCAAGTCTTACCTGGTGTACACAGGACTTGGCATTCAGAAAAAACAGCTCTACTGTAGTTTTGTCCTTGAGAAAGGAAATGCTTTCAATGTAGAACCTGAAAATTAAAAAAGAGAACCAAAAACATGAGTTACTCTCTTGAATAGGTTTAATCTTCCTCCCAAGACATTTTATTTCCTCGGTGTTTTGTTCTCTAGCAATAAAATAGCACAGAGGAACTATGAGCTACTGCACTTAATTTCCTGCCTTTTAGTAGGGAACAAGCAGAAATCACAGCCTGACAGCCCACAGGGAACAGGGGCTCCTGGTTCAATGGATCCTGGATATCTGATGACTTTTCAAATGAGATGAAAAACCTGTGGAATGCTACAGGGGTGAAGCCCATCCCTTCTCTGCAGGCAAAGTCACAGCAGTGGAAAAAGCAACTCCAAACATGTTGCAGGTGGGGAAGCCAGTTCAACACTCTGCTGGGGACAGGGATTGCTGGCAGCCCTGCAGGACCACCTTCCTTCCAGGAGAGTTAATAAGAGCCATTAACTTTGCTCCAGGTCCAGAGGCTCCCATTAAATTCTGGGCAGAACAACTTTTTCATAGCCAAGCAAAGACCTGGACCACCACTGCAGATCACCCCAGGGCTTCCCAATGTCCTGTCCTTGGGTAGCAGGAGGGCTGGACAACCCACACAGGGCAACCAGAACCAGACCAATCTGTCTCACAGCCCCATGCTGCTCTTGAGGCTCCTGACAGCCCCAGGCTCCATCCCCTGCTGATCATCTTGGCATGGATGGTTTGAGCAAGTCCCCAGCAGCAGCACAGAGCACATGGCAGGGAGCAGTGAAGCTGGGACCTGCCACACGTGTTGGGAATGTCTGGCAGTGTTTATGCTGTGACTTCAGGAAAGTGATGCATTAAATAGTGACTGCTTTAATATTTCACATTCCTACAGCGTGTTCCATTAAATTAATTTTAAAGCTCTCTCCAGAACGCCTCTGCAGGTGATTTACCCATTTCACAGGCATGCAGCCTGTCCAAGGGGCAGCCCAGCAGCCTGCCCCAGACATTTGAAAAGCTGTTAGACATTTCTGTGACTCATCTTTCCTCATGAACTCTATGAGCCACAGGTATTTCCACCCTCTCTCGATCTCACCTGATAGCTTTTTCTTTTTTTTTTTTTTTCAACAGCTTTGCTAAACTTTGTTTTAAATACCCTTGAGTGTTTCTCTTCAGAAATGCAGAGCAGAGGGCAGGACCCACACTCTTCATCCTTTCCCAACCTGCTGCCAGACCAGCCCTTCCCAGAGTGGACCTTCCTCAGGCTGCTAAAGCCTTCACTGCACCAAAATGTGATTTTCCTCAGCTAATGACCTCATTTGCATGTCCAGTGTCTTTCAGCCAGGGCCAGGTGTGGCTGACCTACCCTCAGAAGCAGGACAGTTCTAGTTCTGAATAGAGGCAGCTCCCAGCCACTCCTGGTACAAAGCAGGAAGATGTAGGATCTATGGATTTAGGGTGAGGGCACAGGGGGGCACTGCCCCTAATCCCAGCTGTGTCTCTGTGCTCTGTTTCCTCTGTGGTACAAGCTGTACCTTCTCATCACCCCAGTACAGATGGGGAACACTGGACCACAGAGATAAGGATGTTCAGGGCATGGCAGGCACATTTGGGAACACCACAAAGTGCACATTCTGCTGCTTCTTGTGATGCTGTCAGCATTCTTGAAGATAAAATGACACTTCTGAAAGTCCTCAATCTGCATCACAGAGCCCTTCAGCTGAGTGTACCATCCAAAAACCTCTGTGACTGGGCTGAGTTTATGCCAGCTGGCAATAATTAAAATCTCAAAGGATCATCACAGGTTTCCTTATTGAACAGCAAAAGCTCAGGGATGAGAAGTGATGAAGAAAAAACCAGAAATCTGGAGATTCCTCCATTTTCAGTAAATCAACTGGAAACTGCAGGTTTTGAAGTGGCTTTTCTGCTGGAATATCCATTTTCTGTGGCTCAGGCAGTTTCTGTAGTGCTAATTATTTCTGTGTCTTCCTCCTCCTGCTCTGCATTTCACTGCCCACCTCCTTGCTTACCTGCTTTGGATCTCATGACCCCAGAGGAGTCAGGCTTAAAATTCTCTTCTAAAAGTTGATCTTTCCAAGCCCACTCCTCACACATTGACTCTTGCCCAAGTCTCTGCACACCCTGCCCTGTTGAGGACCATCTTGCAACAAGGAGGGCCAAAATGAGCCCCATGAGCAGGCAGCATAAATCCCAACCAAAAGAATGCTGAAGTTACAGGATTGCCTTCACAGCTTTCTTGGGCAGCCATGGGCTTTGGCCTCCCAGATCCTGATCAAACATTGTAAATACAGTGAAGAGCCCATCGTCCCTGTGTAAATGGAGCTTTTTCTTTCTGCCAAGTGTGGAAGAGGAGCTCTGGGCACCATCACACATCAGCATGTGTTCAGCCAGAACAAAGTGCCACTTGTTTGTCCCTGATGACCAAGGGGGGACATGGGGAGGCACCGGTGCCAACAGACCCAGCGACACAAGAGGCTCTGCCTTGGAAGTGCTACAAATAATTAAGCACACAAGGCATAAATTTACCCAGATCTGAAAAGCAAATGAGGTCAGTCTGCTCTCACATTCCCTCACAGGCTGCAAGGAAAACAAAAACTCCAACAATATTAAGAATATGATGCTTGATCTTTCCTGCCAGCACAGCTCTGTTTCGTAGGACGTGGGGTTTTTTCCAGGCTTTTAACCAGCAGAGCTTTGCCAGCAATAGCCCTAAAGTAATGCAACTACATTGGCCAAAATCATCATTTTGCCAGGGATTTTACTCTTTCCTGGGGACTGGTTAAGCTGTGAGCAAAAGAGCCATCAGCAATCCCTTTAAAGTACAGAGAACCCTTAAGTAAACAGAAGGAAAAAAGTAAGTAAAGTTGTTTGAATAAGCTGCATTGCAATTTAGCACACTCGAAGAGAAGTCAGGCAAAGAAGATATTTAAAATATGAGGTTTTGGGGAAAAAAAAAAGAAACAAACCAAAAAACAAACAAAACAAAAAAAACCCCAAACAAAACCCCAAACCCACCCTAGGAATAATGTCCTAGTAACAGTTTAAAAAGTAGCAGGTTCCAACCTACTTTATTTCATAGTTAAATACAAAAGAGAGCAGCACTTAGCCAGGGCCTAATCTCCTTCTAAAAATACCACATTGCTTGGGCATTTATTTCCTTTATCAAATCAGTAATCAGTTCCTTTAAACAAAGCCCCCTGGTGATGAATAAACCCAAGTGGTAATGTTTGCTTGGTGGAAACAATTACTCACCTAACAGCAAAGTACAAAGTTGCTGGCCCTGGTTTCTTGGGCAAGTCATGGTCCAGGACACGGTGATCCAGCTGCAGCCAGACACTCTGACCTCTATGGAAACAGGTTGGGGAGAAGGTTAAAAATTGGGGTGGAAAACACAGAAATTGGTTCTTTTCAGTGCCCCTGTTTGCTCCAAGTGTTACTTCAAAAAGTTCAAGACTCAGCTGCAAGGCAGGCAAACATCTCATCAAATTACTTCTTTTCTTTCTTTTTTTTCTTTTTTTTTTTTTTTTTTTACCCAACCCTTAACCCTGCAAGGCTGAGCCATGGGTGCCCTCCAGAGGCCACACAGTCCATCCAAGCACCCAGCCCTGTGCATACACCAAGGCAGGCTCTGGAATCCCACTGGAGTTTCTGGGGAAGCCAACAGCTTTTAGATAATCCCCTGGCAGCACTTTAAACCCCACCGTGACTCAGTGCCAGCGACCAAAAACATCCAGAAGAATTTCATGGCAGCTCTTCTGGGGGGAAAAAATAAGCCAAGTGCAAAGAGTATCCTCAAGGGATTTACAGAAGAGCTGGGGGAAAAGCATTTTCCAGCAAGTAAAAGGACAAGGATGTGGCAAAAATATTCTAGAGATAGCCCAAGCTGTGAGTGGCTGGTAAAAATAACCCAGTGCTGGGGTCAGGGCCCCAGAGGGAGCAGCTCCATGAACTCCAGAGTGTCCCCAGGGCCTGTCCTGCACTTGGGATGTGCCTCAGCAGGGTGGCCCACAGCTCTGTAGGTGAAGGATTCCATCCAGGACTGCATAAAAAGTAGCATTGGAGAGCAGCAGGAATTAATGTTCCCACTAGACAAGAGGTTTATTTAGGGGCTGTATCAGTGTACAGTTCCATGTTCCCACTGCCCTAAGCTACTCTGCTCCAGCTTTCCTGGGGGAGCTGAAGGGAGATCTCCTCTGGAGATGCTGTTCCTGCAGAGAGATGAGCCTGAGCACCAGGGGAGATCGCAATGAACGCAGCTGGCTCCGGGTTAATGCCATGGGACAGATCCCCCACAGCTCTCCAGAGCATGGACAGAGCATCACACCCAGGCTCAGCCAGAGGAAAGTGGATCCTGGGCAGGACTAACCTCATAGCCCACTCTGCTCGGGAAATTTGGGGTTAAAAGGCTCAATAATACATTTGAGATTCAGGTGCAAAGCAGTAAGAGCAATTCATTTTGGAAATAAAGGGAAAATCTTTTTGCTGTTATTAAAAGTGCAGAGGAGGAAAGCTGAGGGTGTTCACATGGGAAATGATCACTGAATCAGTGTTTTCACTGAGTCAAATATGAAATGTGGAATCATCAGGAAAATATTTTACAAGGATTCTCTGGTTTGTGCCCAGAAGATATTTTCCAAATATTTTCTATTTTGTGCCTTCCCCTTTCCCCAGCCCAGCAGCATAAGCACAAGGTAGGAAACTCTTTCTTCTTTGAAAGAAAAAGTCATTTTTCCATCATGCCAAGCTGCCACGGTATCAGAGATAAGGTTTTACATTGCAGTAATGACACAGCTGTTTAAACTGAATAAACACACTCACGTATCATCGATAAATGTTATCCCAAAATACTCCTTTTCTTTCAGGTTGAAGTGTGAGGCCACCAGATCCAGTAACTCCCGAGACAAAAGTTTGGGCTATGGAAAGAATAAAAATAATTTTATTCATTTCGGTCCAGGCTTTTAATAAAAAAAAAAAAAAGAAAGTTTTCTGTGCAAATACTGGCATTTGAGTACATATGGCCCTGCTAAAACCCTGTTGTACAACTGAGTACAGAAGTGACATATCAGACTCAGGGTGTCTCAGTGGAGCTGTGTGGGATGTGTGGAGCATGGAGAGGCAATTCTGTGCTTAATCCATGACATTAAACTGAAGGGCAAAGAGTGAGTGCTGCTTTCCTCTTTCTGGGGGAAAAGGCAGCATCCCAGGCTTTTTTGTGCTTAAGCCAGGAAGGATTTTTCAATTAAGAAAATATTGTGGAGGATCTCATGCTTTGAGTTCTGTTACAGGAATAAAACATCCTCCAAACCACAGAGTTTTCTTCCCATCTAAATGGCAAAACCCCCCCATCACCACCACAAGGGGTGTGTTTGATATCCTTTATCAATTTTGGTGAAAGCAAAAACCGAATGCAGAACTGTTGGCAGATATTTTGCCCACGATGCACAGGGAAATCCTTCAGCTAATCCAGGTGTCAGGAGAAGCACATACTGCCTCAGCACACTTATCCCACTCCTGTGAGGTTTTCTAGTAAGAGGTATAACTTTTCTTTAACCCTCACTTCAGCCCCCAAAGGAAAACAAGCAGAGAAGTCTGGCAGTGGCTGCCAGTCCCCAGAAAAGTGAGGTGTGTACCTGAACCAGCAGCTCCAAGTTCCTGTCATCGAGGAGATGCACCTGGCAGTGCCGGCCCTCGGTCATCTGCAAAGACACCAACACAGCCCTGTCAGGATGGGCAGCATTCCTGGCTTTCTTTCCTGGCTTGCAGCAGAGCACATGAGGCTTGGGGACAAGGGCAGTGAGAAGCCAAGTGTCTGATTTTGATGGATAAGGGAATTGACTCCGTACCCAAGCTGAGAGTCCTTCTCCAAGGACTCCATCTGGGGAGCTGCCTCAGCACTCTCAGTTCCTGTCAACTTCGAGCTGGAATTAAGGGTGCTTAGCAGCACTCAGGATCAGATAAAAAACCCCATAAATGCTGTGAGAATTCAGTGTGAGGATGAGCCAGCCTGGCCAGTGCCACAGCCACAGGCTTTGCTCTGGTGAGGAGTGGATGACCAGGGAATCCAGATCCACCCAACCCTCCCTGCACATGGGTCAAGCCCAGATCTGATTCACTGATCTGTGTCTAGAAGAGATGGAGTCTCTCTCTACCAGCACAGTGACATTTTCACTTGGGCAGCTCCTGAAAGCCATCACCTCCATGGGATTCTTACACAGGAGCTGCAGAAAGTGCTTGAACCTCACAACTAAGAATGGGATGAGCTTTGCAACCTCCGAGGCTATATCTGAACCACCTCTTTCATGTCACATTTATCTCCTGCAAACTAAGTCTCTTCCTCCCTTTAGCAGGCGAGCAATTCCGAAATAGCTGCCCATTATGCCCTTTTAATATCTGCCCTTTGAAATCTAATACATTTCAATGAAAGCTTTTACATTATTTAATATCTGTTCTAATTCTGGACCTTTCAGCAGCTTCAGCGAGCAGCAGCTTTGCAGCACTCTCCGGGTGAGAGCTGGTGAAGGAAGCCTGGCTTTCATATCTGTTCTCCCAGCCTCGAAGTAACTCATTTTCCTGACAGCACAAGCTCCCAGCCGGCTATAAATTGTGAGCTGGGAGTAGAGACCGGGGGTAGTTTGCTTAGGCAGAGGGATTAAACAGAAACACGCAATGGTTTCTCCTTTCACATCCCTCTGGCTCGGCAGGGACAGGGACAAGGACAGGGCTGAGCTGTGGTGCCATCAGTACCTCTCATCACCTCCCACCCTGTGCACGCTGCACAGCCGAGCCTTACAGAGACTTAAAAATAAACACCATTTCTAGGTGATTCCAGTCCAACCGCAGAGAGCTCCCAGCTCTGCCCTGCCGAGACACAGCCGCCTCTGTCACCAGCCAGCCCTCCTGCCCCCAGCACCCAAATCAACAAAGCTGCATTGTTCCCGCTAATTGAGCTCCTTTTGACCAAAAGCCGGGACAGAGGGAGTGCCCTCCTGAGGAGCTCTGCGAGCAGGTCAGAGATCAGAGTCTGTAGCACAAAACTCCCTGCAGTGTCCGGGAAAACCGGGCTGCAGCATCTGTGAGCACCGGCAACTTTTGGTACTGCTGAGCATCACCGGAACAGCAATATTGGTACAAGGACCGTCTGCAGAGAGAGTCTGGAGGGAAGAAATCCCTTCTTTTCCATTTGTCTCACTGCTACGAACGTGAGATTGTGCAGAAGTGCCAGATGAGGAGTGACACACGACAAGGCTGCTCCACCCTGGGGACAGCAGTGATCTCTGCGCTGCATCCATCCCCTGCAGGTGCTGCATCCTGCAGAGCATCACCCCATGCCCTGCACTCCCGGCAAGGCACCACCTCCAGCCACTCATCCCTCGGGCTCTGGAAGCCAAGCTGCATCACCTCAACTCCAGCTTGCTCCCGAAGATTTATCTGCTGCCCAAACACAGCCTTTAAATCCATTCTGATCCACTCCCAGGTCCATTTGTTCCCCAGAGCTGAATGGCTGCCATGGCAGCTCATAACCAATTCGCCCCTTACCATCAATTAATCATTTCATCAGCGCACCCTTCAAGGTGGAGCACTTTTCTGGCTCTGACACACTGTTACCAATGTGCCCCCGTTGGGAAGTGTCACATCCAATAGTGTTTTTAAATCATTTCCCATCTGTTGCTCTGAGATAGCACCAGGGTTGCCACTATTTAATTGTGAGCTGCTTTAGCTTTCACCCAGCGAAATCACATCAATCACTTCTGAGTGTTTTAATTGCCTCGGCTGTCTGTTGTTAAGTTAAAAAAGGGTTTTGTTACAGCAAACACATCCACAAAGACTCGTGCTGAAGAGAAAGAAAGGTATCTGGAAGGATTAAAACATAAAAGAAATACCAGGCATCATCTGTACTTCAATTCAGCTATCCAAGGTAACTGCAAAGCACCTGAAAGTAAATAAACCTCATGACACCCCTGAAGATAGGCAAGATATAATTATCCCTGATTTTGTTGATGAGACAACATAAGGAAACAGCTTAGAAGTCTCATTTACAAATATAGATGCAGACAACATTTTAAACCTGAAGACGCCAAGAAATCTTTCCTCAACAATCACGCATCCACCTCCCAGAGGGCTGGAAAGCTCAGGCAAGAAGATGCCAAGTGAAAAAGCACCATGAAATGCCTTTGCTGTGACAAACCTGCACCCACCTGCACCCCCAGAGCTCTGGGCTCGTGTCACCCCAGGAACACTTTATCCCATGGACAAAGCTACAGGACAACAATGTCCAGAGCCATGGAATGCCTGTGGCTGTAGCTCCAAGAAGAGCTGCTTGCATCCCTCTGCTCCCCTCCAGCCCATTCCTGAACACCTGAGGGCTCCATTCCTGCTAAAACACCTTCTCCACAGGTGTACTCACTGTGTGGCACCACAGCCTGCTCCAGGAACACAGATCTGCTGGTGTGACCATCAGCTTTGCATCTCTAGCAGTGTTAACCCAGGCAGTCCGAGCCCTTCTCCTCCTCCTGCACACCCAAATCTTCAGCCACCAGCGCCCTGCTGCCTGCAGCTGTGCAGGAGCTCACTCCAAGCAT
Source organism: Brachypodius melanocephalos (assembly GCA_013398615.1). Taxonomy (NCBI): domain Eukaryota; kingdom Metazoa; phylum Chordata; class Aves; order Passeriformes; family Pycnonotidae; genus Brachypodius; species Brachypodius melanocephalos. The sequence goes on from VZSR01001459.1 coordinate 7,029,456, forward strand.
CCCCACCCCACTGCTGATGGGGCAGAGAGCTCTTCACTTGGCTCACCCCCTTCTTACAATCAGAAGAAAATCACTCCAAATTGCTATCACAGGGAAGCACGAGCCCATCCCACATCAGGAATGTCGCCCACCAGAGAGGTCAACTCCAGGAGACAACACTCTCCTCACATCCAGCTGCCTCCCTGTGCAGGCAGGGCTCTGATGGACAGGCAATACTCACATTTCACAAGCCTTTTCTGTACAGGAGGTAGAACCAAAAGCTTTGGGAGCTATTGCAGCTGCAAGCTCACCTCACAAGCTCTGGAGAGTCAATCCCCTTCCAGCAGCCCTGTACAGCCCAGGTGTGACATGGCTGTGGCACAGCAGTGTCACAGCAATGCTCCAGCTCTGTCACAGCTACCAATAATCTGGTCCCATCCTCTTGCCTGGAGAAAAGCTGGAGAGCTTCATGAAGAGGCTTCCACCACTTTCATCAGTGGATTTTAGCCAGGGAAAGGTGCCTCCAGCTCAGCAACTGGAGACTCTGAGCTCCTGGAGCCGGAGCAGCAAAGGACTCCTTTTTAATTCCTCCAGTGACACTGGTGTGAGTTATTTGATTTATTCCTCACAGCACATCCGCTTGCAGGTCTGTTTCCTCAGGCTGTGGGAAGGGACTTGTGCTGTGTCCCAGCTCCCAGGGCACCAGGCTCCCCAAAGACCCAAAGCCCTGGAGCCCTCACTGGTACATTTTCTTTCATCTTTAATTCAGGACACCCCGCTAATCTGAACAATGTATTTGATTTTCTATGTGTGGGACCAATCCATCACAAGATAAGCACAGCTGCCTGGCTCAGTCAAGAGCTGGGGTGAACAGTCTTGAGATATTTATACACAAAACACACATCTGTCTTCTGCTTGTTCTCACTGATTTGGCATTGTCTGTACAAATGAACAATTTTTGCAACCTGCCCCCAAACTGGTTGTCTCAGCCATTGTTTTTTAAAGCTGCTAATATTTAAGCTATTATCCAGGAAAGGAAGTAGCAGCATAAAATTCATGAAGCATATCTGTGTCTCATCTCATTCCCAATAGGAAATTAGGAAAGAGACATTACACAGCCCTATTTTTGGCAAAACCATACTGAGAGACTGGGAAACCATAAAAATCCAGCATCCCAAAGCCACTTGTATTCTCTGTACACAAGTAAGCAGCAAAACCTCAAAAATTTAGAGAGCTGAAAGAAAACAAACACTTTCCACTGCAGGAATACAATTATATCAAAATTTCACAGCTCTTCTAACTTACAGACTGTCAGCAAGAATCTGATTCACCCAAACCTTCAGTAAAAAAAGGCAGACAATGAAGGGAAACAAACAATCCTCAGAATATCCATGTGTGGCAATTAAAGCATATGGTGAGATTGTAACTCTACACAGAAAATTAGCATTATCATAAAGGTTTCATTAGCTGAGAGGAAACAACACTTTGTCCTCCCTTTTTTTGTCACAAAAAAAAAAGAAGAGAAATTCTCCACCTAAAATCAGCAAAGCAGATTTTCCAAAACATCCAGCCTTTAAAAAGAAAATCAGCAAGGCAGAGAAAAAAAAACAAAACCTACTTCTTGGCTGCTTAGACCAATTCCCTACAATATCCTGAGCCTGAATGTTTCTTTGGGAAAAAAGCACATGCAGGATATTTATGCTATTTCTCTTGGACAGAAACATCCTCCCTATGCAAAGCTGGTTGTTACATGCAATATTTTTAGACATCCATGTGTGTCATCCCATTAGGGAAAAAAAAGAAAAGAGTAATTAGGCAGGGTGTAAACAGGAAATCTCAAAAAAACACAAACCCTTAAGCCAAAAAAAAAAAAAAAAAAAAAAAAAAAAAAAAAAAAAAAAAAAAAAAAAAAGCTGTCAGAATAGCACATCTCCTGAAGGGAAGCTCAGGAATGGAGAATCATGAAGGGTCTGGAGCAAACCCCAATGAGTTGTATTCCCTCCAGGTCAGATTCCTTCCTCCCAGAACTGGGCAAGTCACAAAGAAGTCACTTGGCCTGTCACTGACTTCTATTTTTAAGCTCTTTTTTGTTTTAAGGTCTAGAGAAAGCCAAAAAACCCAAAACCCTAAAAAAACCCTCTGGCCAGAGAAGAGAGGATGACACGTAAGCTGCACATAATGAAGACAAAACTGGGAGCTGTGTCTGCCAGAGAGAGGCTCAGAGCTCTGTGCCTGCATCCCAGCTGCTCTCCCTGGGGATGTGCCATGGTTTGGGCTCAGCACCACTGAGCAAGGGCAACCTGAGCCAGGGCCCTGCAGCCACCTAAATACTCATCAGCAGAAGCTTTAAAACCATCCACATCCAGCTTCACAACTTTAATACCCTGAATTCCATGAGAAGTCTTTTGGAAGGAGCAAACCTCTCCTCCCAGTTCTCTCCTCTTTCCTTTCTCCCAAGATAAACCCTTTTGTTCAGACCTGGATGCTCCTGGAAACATCCCAGTGTGATGATCCCAGTTGCACTGAACTGTGCATTTTATTTCCATGAGCTCCTGGCAGGGTAACCACTTGAAATTAAACTTCACTGGCAGATGAATAGCTCCTAAAGGTATTTTATAGGCAGGAAAATAAAACACCTGTACTGATGCATCCAGTGCTGAGAGAGAAACTCATTTTCACTAGATAAATGGCCAGCACACAGCCTTAAACCTGCAGTTTGGAAAGTGAGAAATTGGACTGTGGTACATCATTAGTACCATGGATTATAAAACCTGCCTCATTTATTCCTGAAACAGGCACACCACAGTGGCTCAGGCAGTCAGAGCACTGAAGAAAATAATACAGATAACAAAAAGCCAAAGAGCAAAATTTCCTCTCCCAGAAGGCAATGCTGTCCCCTTTGCACACTGACTGCACAAAGCCTGTACCATGAGGGAATCCCAAGATGCTTCCATCCTGCTTTTGGCAGTGACTCAGAGGCAGCAGCACAAGCCCAGAGCACCAGCCTGGATCTTTAAAGGATTTCATGTCCAAATCCCTACCTGAGCTGCATTTAAACAGCATCACCAGTAATTTCTCGTAAAGGTTCTGGTTTTTTTTATCCAAACTTCTCTTCTGTAACTCACAAGCCTGTAAGAGATTTCAAAGCTTCATGCTGAAGCCCCTACATTTCAGATTTTCACTGGCATTTAGGTGGGGTTTTTCCTTTGGTTCTGAAAGCATTTAGGATCAGCTCCTCAGCTGCCTCAGATCAGCACTGCTCCACTAACTTTGGTACAATCAGCCAGCTTATGTCTGGCCCCTGAACGTGCACAACCTGACCAAAATGTGAAATCACAGGTAAGAATGTCTGGCAATAAGGAGCTGCCCCAACCAGGCACATCTCAGGAAAATAAAAGCCTTTGCCTGTCCTTCTGGAAGGAAGGGGCCTGCATGCAGCTGGGGGGAAGAGGGAAAAAGTTATAATGGTTTAAATGACCTCAGAGTTTCCTGGTGTGTCTGCTGGGAGAGCGAAGCTTCATCATGTTCCAGCACTTGGAGTCACTCAGAACTTTAAGGAATAAGCAGGAAGACAACAGACAGAAGTTTGGGGCTGTAGTACATTGCTGTGGGAGCTTTTTAAAACAATCTGCAGAGGTCTCCAAAAGCACCATGATGCACATTCTGGGGAGCCTGTCTGCAGCCCCCGGGGCTCCCTGAGCAGTGCCATCACTCAGTGTCCCATGGTGGGAGGGGCTCAGGGCTGGAGGGTTGGAAATGCTCCACTCTCCCACAGTGAGGACTTGAGGAAGGGAAGCACTGTCCCAACCCACATCCCACCCCACTGTGTGCCTCTCCAGCAGCTCCTCTGCCACAGAGCAGTGCAGTGCCCTCCCCTCTGGACCCACTGACACCTCCTGCAATCCCAATGGGTCAGCTCTGGCTCCAAACACTCACGTTCCCAGAGTCTCTGCTGACACCAGCCAGTGGGCTCCTGCCACAAGAGCACAGTCTGGCTCACACAGACACAATAAACCTGCAGTGATCCCTTGGAGGGCAGTGGCAGAGCTCCCACCAGCTTTATGGGGGCAGACCACGTCTCCAGACATACTGCCTCTCCTTCCTAATCTTCAAGCCATAAAGAAGCCTTTGGCTGAAGCCCTGTCTCCAGTGTAGTCAATTAATTTTGCCATTAATTTTAATAGGGTCATGGTTTTGCCTTAAATCATCTGTTATCTCACTATTAACCTTTAACAGAAGCCAGTATCTGCCTAATGTTAAATAGCCAGTGATGCTCCACGGCGGCTGGCTGCATCTTTCGTGCTCTGTGCCCTGGCAAACCACCCTGCAGGACCAACCAGGTGACTCCAAGGGCCACCCCCATCCCTCCCAAGGGCTGCAGGGGCCACCTTGGCTCTGCACACTCGGATCTTTACCCACAGCAACTGCAGGGACTGTGCAGAGCCATTCCCAGCCCTCAGGGTATTTATTCTGGACCAGCCAGGCAGGGACAGACACTTAAAGCCACAACTGAGTGACATGCACAGAAATAACGTTTTAAGATGAGACAGGCTGGAGAAAAAGTGCAAGCTTTGCACTTTGATGCCTCTTTGATGATGCTCTACATGGAAATGTTGGCCCTGCTGAAGTTTGGCAGTGAGCTGGAGATAAAACCCAGTGCCTGGAACAGGGGGCTGAGAGGCTGCCTGGGTTGCATGGCACCTTCCTAAAATAGCCATGTGAGCTGGAGATAGGATGAACAAACTGGCTCCTGCAGAGCATCAACTGCCTTTCATGTAAGCCCCACCAACTGAGGCAGTGAGAAAGTCTGGCACAGGAGCAGCCCAAGTGCTCTCCCTCACTGCAGGCACTGTGGCTTTGCAGGGCCACGTGCCAAGAGACTTTCCATGCAGCCCTCCTTCCCCCCATTTATTCTATTATTTCTCATTGCAGGGGGTGGCAGATCTAAGGGGCTCTTTCATTCACTCTATTGATGGTTTGTACAGCACGACAGGCACAGCCTCTTGGGGTCATTAGAAAGATCCCACTCACCAGAGCAGGTCGTGGGGTTCTAAATCTCACCCTCCTCTCCCAAAATTATCAGAAATAATGATGAGCACGCTGTAATAAGACCGCCCCCCCTCCCAAAACTGAACAAAACCAAAGAACAGGCACGAATTAAAATCCAAGAAACAAATTAATTCAATCTCCCTCAAAATGATAAATCCAGTAACCCAGGCAGGAGTTAAAGCCCTTTCCCAAGAGCAAAATATAAGCAGCAGAATTGCAGCTTCTTGCTCCCTAACAGGAATGTGCAGGGTAAAAAACTCACCCCTCTCCTCCCCATGAGGAATTCTTGCAGTGTGGCTGCCTTTCCCGATGCTACCCATGGCTTTTCCTTGTGCTTGCTTTTGCTCCATCCCACATGGGGGTGCAGGGGCTGTTCACCGTGCACAGGGATGAAAGCTCTCAATGGCACAGGCAGCACCAGCCCCATTGCAGGAGGCAGAGGGAAGAACTTCTGCTAAAGTCTGCTGGCCTCAGATTTTCCAGCTGCCAAGGAGCACCCAGCCAGCATTTCTCCTCTCCTGGCACTGCCAAAGGCCACAGGATCCCTCTGGCAGGGTTAACAGAGATGCTGAGTCCTTCTGACATAGAGGGAGATGTTAGCTATCCTCTTGAAGGATCAGCACCTTTATTGCAGGAGTATTGTCCTTAAAGGTGTCTCAAGCTGAAGACTGAAGTGTTTCTCCAACAGGTTGTGCCACCCCATTCCTGCCACTTTGCACTTTGTTTGTTTAAAACAACAGCAAGAAAAGAACAGGCAGGCAACTCTACAGCTAATGCTATAAAAAAAACTATCTGGAAAATTAATAGGAAACAATCAGTACAAATCTGCCAGAAATATCAAGTCAATGAAATCCAACATCTGCTTTCCTTGGCAGCACGCAGCCAGTAAATTCGTGTCTGCTGGAGACACGCTTATCACCAGCAGAGCTGAGACACTGCAGGCAGGTCATTACTGCTCACAGCCCACTGTGGTGGCTTGCTCCAGTGCAGTCTCCTGGGAATCCAGGGGGAAAAGCTATCCTGTGGGATCAGAGTGCCTCCCTGATGCTGCCTGACAGCACAAATGCAGGGGCTGCCCATGAGGGGCACTGCCTGGAGGCAGCAGCAGCCTCTGTCCCTGAGGAAGCAGTGCCCACAGTGGGGCAGGACTGGCCACCTGCCCTCCTGTGACCTGTCCTGACCTTTGCTCCTCAGCCAGGAGGCAAAGCAGTTAAGCTTCAGCTTCTTTGCTTAAGTCTCTACAACACGAATCTCAGGGTTTATTCAGTGCAGAGCCTCTGGTAACTTTTCCTGAGTTTTACCTCACCCCAGAAGCCATCTCTGACCCACTTGAACAACCACAGCTTTCCCTGATTCAGGAATAGTTACAGAAAATGAAAAAAATAACACTTATAGAAGAGTAGTTTCACATCCCTGGAGATCCACACCCTGCCCCTGATGCCTTTTCTTGCCTCTCCCCAACCCTGAAGCTCTCCCCATTTCTGATGCCTTTTCACAGGATGCTCCTCTGTCCCCTCCACCACCTCCCTGCTCACCCCTGAGTTGGTTTTTTGAGGGAAGGCTCCCAAAGCGGGAGGCACAGGCAGACCAAATAACTGCCATCCCCTCCAGGCAGCATCTCATCATCTAAAGTCATCTTGAATCTCTTCTTTTCCTGCCCCTCCTGCCCCTGTCCCTGCACCCAGCATCTCCCCATGGACTTTTCCAGCCACTCATGCTTGGCAACAGCCCCTCAGGAAATCCAGATGCCAGCCTTGGAGGGACATCAGGTAAGAAGGAGATGGAAAATAATTTAAAAATAAGGCTAAAGCACAAGTCCTTTAAATCTGCAACTCTTTAACAGAGAGCAAAAAAGTAAACCAAGAGAATTCCCAATAGTGGGTATGGGCTGGAGCAGGCAGTGAGCAGTGTTTCTGTGGAGGCAAGGAGCCAACATTCCCAGTGCCAGCACCTTGCCAGGCACTCAGAGGGGGCTGATCCAGATGGTTCCACATTTCAACATTTCACATTTGAAGCAAAACAAGCGCTTTGGATCAAAGGCTCTTTCTCAGCAGCCGTTCCCCCCAGCTCTGTGTGCACTGCTGCATCTCCAGGCCATCTCTTCACAAGGGTTTTTTTGGGAGGGTGAGAGGGGAGGGGACCTTATGAGGAGATATTTAATAGCTGCATGCTGAAAGGAGTTACTGTGCCAGGCGCCACCGCCTTTTCTGGGGACTCATGAATCTGTGCTTTGTTCAGGTTAAATCATATCTCAGAGCAGCCCATAAGGGTAATCTCTGAAAAGGGGTTTTCTCTCTAACCAGAAGTTAAGAGATTGTTGCTCCAGCTGCAGCAAAAGTTAGCAGAATCCAGCTTGGATTTAGCCCTTGGCTGAAGTAGCCGAGGCAGCATTTACAACAAAGGCAGGAAAAAGCAGCTGTAAACGCTGGGATAAACAAACAGCCCCTTATCTCCTCAATGGAGTGCAAAAGATGCAAAGACATTTTTATGGACTGATCCTTCGAGGCAAAGAGAAGAGCAAGCAGAAAGGTTTCAGCCTACACCACCCCAAAGTTTGCTCTGTGCTGCTTTCTGGCTCTCTGGAGCTCACAGCTCCAAGCTCTGCACGATGCTGAACTCAGGACAGCACTGCGCTAAATAAAATTATCTGTCAGTGCTAAGCATCAGAAATTAAAATACAGCTTCTTACCTCCACGTCACACACCCTGCTGGTTTAAATGGACTTGAGAAACCCAAGAAGCACTCCCGGTGTGCATGCACTCAGCCTTCATGTTTTCTGTACATCTGAGCTGGGGGAAGAAGGGAGACACGATCCCGGGCTCCTTCCGTTGCCATATAATCTGAAGGAAGTGACCTTCGTGTTTGTTGCTTTGATTACAGATTCAGAAACAAAAGCCCTTCCAGAGTGAGTCAGGGGACACAAAGGGTTGAAATGGGATTGTTAAAAATGGGAAAGCATTACAATTGTGGATTGGTTTGTTGTTTTTTTTTGTGTTTTGTTTTTTTTTTTTCCTGTCTGTGATATTAACCCCTTTGTTTTAAAACAAAACCAAATGAAAACCCAGCAGTTACTGACCAAAGGCATAGCACAGGTGCCAGTCCTGGGGCAGGGAGACACCTTGGTGTGGGATCATGATCCCTGTGTCACATGGATCAGCTGAGGACCCCCATGCTGGCAGCTCTGTGCTCTCTGGGAGCTGCCATCACCCCTCACTCCCCTGTCCAGGGACAGGAGGGGCCTTTGTGTAAAATCTTGGCACAGCACTAAAACTTCCAAGCCATCCCCAGTCTGAACCCCTGGAAGCAAGGCTGAGCCCTGTGGCAGCAGGGACCAACCCACCTGAAGGGATACAGGAACAGAGACAATCACAGCTTGTCTGCTCACACACCCACCCTCACCCCTCACAAACTCACATCTCCACTGTCCCTCCCTCCAGCAGACACCCCCAGGGACAGAATTCCACTGGAGTTCCCAAAGTGCTTCCCAGAGCACTCTGCTGCTCTGATGTGGTGTGCTGCACTCTGGGGAGGGCACTGAGAGCATGGGCATGGTTCACACCCTTGTACATCAATCTGGACTTGCTCCTGCTCTACAGGAGTGCACTTTGCTGCTGGTAGAGGAGTAAATCATCCACTGCTCTTCTGCTGCTCCTTTGCAGGCTGTTCTCTGTGTGCAAAACACTGAGTTCTGCTTTGATCCCCTGATTCCTTCCCCACTGGCACATCAACCCACAAGGCTTCACACACCCCCAGCTCTGAGGCAGCAGCACAAAGTGTGTAACTGTGTCAGGCACAGCACAGGTGTCACACAGGCACTGAAACAGCTCTCCTCAAAGAAAACTCAAACAACTGACACTGCTTTCACTGAAATTTAAAAAAAAACCCCAAAAACAGAACAACAAAGAGCTGTGCACCCAAATCCAGGAAGCTGCAGCTTCCAGAGTTCCAACCTGACCTTCAGGCAGGTACACAAGAGGCACAAAGTCTCAAATTTACAAGTGCAGTTACTTCAAAAATCTGCATGCTCTTATTCAGTTATTTATGCTCTCAACTGAGCAGTCACTCTGCACACAGAGGACAAACTATGAAGACTCTCCCAACCCAGTTTTTAAAATCGAGGGATCTATTTTAATAGAAGAAAAAAAATTAAGTTCAACACCTGGAACAAACTAAATTGCTTTTCCCAGAATGAAAACGGGTCAAGCTTTGGACGGCAACACCTCAGAGATGTGGTTCCCTCTGCTCAGAGGTCCTGAGGCCCCTTGGCCCAGCTGAAGTCCCCAAGCAGGAGGCTCTGTGCTGAGTGTTTGAGGTTCCATGAAGCTGCAGAGCACTGTGCAAAGACAGAGCCTTGCCAGCAATGCTGGGGAGAGAAGCAGCAGCACTGCCTGGTCCACCCATCCATCACACAGGGTGAACCAGCCCTGCTCCTCTCCTCTCCCTAAACAACCATCAATCCAGACACCTCCAGAGGGCACCTACCCCAGACACCCAGGATGCAGTGAGGTGCCAGAGGTGTCTCACTCTCGTTGTTTCACTCAGAAGAACCAGCTTTGATCAAATAACAACCTCTTAAATAGCTGCAGACAAAGAGTTGTCTTTTTTTCCCCAAGTTATTTTGTAAAAGCCAATGTTCTCATAGTCATGAGACTACAAAAGCTTTCCACTCCATGCTCAGTATCACAGGTTTCATGAAAAAAACATAAGCTGGCCCCACATCAGGCAGGAGGGTGCCAAGTCAGGTCCAGCCAGCTGCTCCAGACTGCACCAGCAACCTAAGAGATGGCAGTGAGACAATTCTGGGAGAGGATTTCAGAGCAACAAACTTGTATTTGTCTCCAAAACAGACTCCAAAGCCCCAAAAATAAGATGGAAAATAGACAGTGAGTCATGTTTCCTTAGAGAAATGATGTGAAGGTTACCTGGGCGGTGCCAGCTTCTGCCCTGCTGGGATAACCACAGGGACAGGAATAGCTGGAGGAGGGAGAGCACAGCTCCTCAGAGGGTCCATGGCTTCCAAACAAACACAGACCAGGCCTGCATAATTCAGCTGTACTTTTGAACTGAGAAAAAACAGAGTTTAGAAGAGGTACAGCACACCTGTAAGAGGTGGGAAGCTGTTGGAGTTGAGCACAGGGAAATCTCTGCAACTGAGGCACGAATGAGCTGACTTTGGGGACAGCAGGGCCACGACCCTGCACTGAAGAGTGACCCTACAGGGGATGTAGCACACCCCAGCACCCCCAGTGCCATGATTCTTCATTGAAGGGTGACCCTACAGGGGAGGTAGCACACCCCAGCACCCTCAGTGCCATGATTCTTCACTGAAGGGTGACCCTACAGGGGATGCAGCACACCCCAGCACCCCCAGCAAGGTGAACAGATGCACTGAGCTTGATACAAGAGAGGAATTATTGTCACTTTCACTATAGCTTAGCAAACACCACCCTGCTCCAAACCTCACACCCTCTGCCCAGCCCACATCTCCCTGCCCAGAAACCACTGGCCCATCCAAAGATAAAGCCAGGATGCTCAGGAAGCAGCAGCACATCACCAGCAGTGCCATGGGGGGAGGGCAGTGACTCCTCCAGCTCCATTCCCAGCTCTGCTGGCACCACCCTCCTGTGCCTGATGGGCAGCAGGGAGATGCACTCTGGGGTATCCATCCCCAGCACAGCTCCTACCCCACACCACCTGGAGAAGCAACAGAAACATCACACTCTTAACCCCAGCATTGCTTGGACTGCCAAAGATGACTTTTAATGGCTAAATCCAGCACATTCAAGCTCTTCTCATCTTTTTGATGACACTTACTGTCCCCATCTCCTCCCCCAACACGCCACTGATGCATGTTTAAATGAATGACAGATCAATTAGTGGGGAAAAGTGTACATGTGTATATTTGTGTGTGGGAGGGTATTTAAGCTAATATATTCCAGCACTGATAGCTTTATCCTCTTTGCAGTCCCTGAGAATGAACTGGCCTCCATCTGCACAGAAGATTAGTAGAATCACTAATCACTAATTATGACTCAGAGGTTTTAAGAGCAATGCAGACTGTACAAGGGGTGGCCTGATTTTCAGAAAATGAGGGGACAAAGATAGCACAGTGTTATTTTAAGCACATGGACAGTCCATCCAGGATCACAAAGCGCTGCAGTGACAACGCCAACAAAAGGGGTGACAGGGACACAAACACTCAGAAGGACAAAAACAAAGCCTGGAAAAACCAGCACATGCCTGAAACACTTTTCATTTACCTTTTCACACAGCTTGTGTCCGGTCAGAGCGAGCTGGGTAGCCTCTCTGCAAAGGCCAGAGTGGAGGCAAGCTCTCACAGTGATAGGTTTGTATCTTTGCACAGGACTCGCTGCCTCTGAGAAGCGGCGCCAGCGACATTCGAAATCGAACGGATTTTGTGAGCTGCGTCACATCGCAGAGGAAAAATATTTATACAGGCCCAAGTGGTTTGTGAATAGAAGGCACTGTTTGAAACTGGCACCGTGACACCCCGAAGGAAATGAGATGAAGTTCACAGTCTGGTTGTGAAGTTTGTCAGTGAGGGAAGAGGGAGAGGCCATAAAAACAAAAAAATTTAAAAATCGTATTTTTGTTTGAATAAACTGTCTCAAACAGAAAATGCTATATCATGAGCTCAGATGGAAATGTGCCTGGCAGAGAGAGGTCTGGAAAGCTGCTGTTGGAAGTGTGCAGAGCCAAGTTTAACTCCAAGCTGTCAGGAGGCAGTGCCCAGAGCTGAGCCTGTTCTCAGCCCTCCTAAAGGTTCCTTCAAAGTCCCAGCCATGGGGACACCTCCACATGCCAGGTTTGGACATGACGGGAGTCTCAGCAGTGCCAAAGCTCTGCAGGTGACATATGAGCAGCATCACTGCATCAGATCAGATCCCTTCAAAAAGAAAAGCAGCTGGATGAAAGCAGCCTGAGCAGAGCTTTTCCAGGGTAGCCAGTAATCCCCAGTGCACAAGTTTAAATCTTTGAAGGAACACAGACACATATTCAGTGTCCTCTAAAAAGGTTTTCAGGCTCCCTTTGAAAAGCCCTGACCTGTATGAACACCTGAGGTGCTTCTGCTGAGCATCACTCCTGGGGTCTGTCTGGTGTGGAACAAAGCCCTGCCCTGCCAATGCAGCCCCAGCTTTGTGCTCTCCCTCACCACTCCAGCACTGCTTTTCATCCTTGTGAAAACAGAAGGAGAAAAGGCACCTCAGTTTGCTGTCAGCATTTTTCACAATGAAAAGTTAAGGTGTGGCAGCAGAGGAAGCGTGGTGCTCCCTATCCAAACCAACTACGTGAGCACTGGAGGAAACAGCAGCCAGCAGCTTCCTCTGCTGCCCCTCCACCCCAGGTACCATGAGCCAGACACACCAACAAAGCTGATTTTTTGTGCTTCATCAGCAATTTTTTTTTTCACTTCACACAGAGGAAATGACCTTTCAGAGGTTAAAAAGCACTCTGTCCAAAAGACCCATACGGAAAGTTTACGCTTTTATGCCGTAATTTATCAGCTAATTACCACTGCAATTGGAAATTTCAGTTACTCCTAAACTGCTTAATCACAGAGATGCTCCTGTGTCTGGGTGTACATCCAGCAGATCCATCCTGTATTCTGCAGGGAGCTTGGGAACAGTTTTCCCAATTTCTTTACCACTTTGCATGGAGCAGACTGACTGACACACATTTAACCCTGACCCTAAGCCATTCACTTGACCAGCTTTTAATTTATAAGAGCTAGATGCATCACTGAATAGATTTTGATGCCATATCTCATTCCTGCTAAACCATAGTGAGGGATCAGTGGGTTGTGGGATGTACTGGTAGCAACTGGCATTGATACCTCAGAGGAAAACTTTCTGTCAATGCCCCAAAGAAAACCAGGCCAGTGGTAATACAGGTACCTAAACACAGGAGAAATGTTGATTCTAGATGTTTTTGGCTTTGCAGCTGCTTATTGACCTCATTTATGTAAAAATTTCACTTTGTTTTACTGCCCTGTAATTAAATCTAAGACAGGTGGCCTATAAAAGCAGAACATGGAGGGTCCTGCAGAAAGCTTTCTTTGGGAATTTTATCAGGACACCTCGAAATGCCATGTTGTCCCATTTCAGGCATCAGGAGGGGCTCTAGGAAGACCCCCCCAAAGCCACAGCACTATGTGCCAGGGCTCCACAACAAAATACAGCCCTCACTCCTTTCTCTGGTAGGAAATAGGAACCCTTGAGTGAAGGTTTCTATGCTGAATTCTCATCCAGGAGTTTTCCCAAGCCCTAACAGCCCCAACAATTCATCCCTAACAGCCCCAATAATTCATACTGGCTTGCTGCTGTTAGAAAAAAGACCTGTGCCAGCTTTTCTGTCAGCTGTCTCTGCAAATCTGTTATTTCTAGGACAGGCTTTAAATGCTCCCTGCCATGGACAAGACAATGTTCTCTGGCATACAACCCAAGGGCTCAGAGAATCAACTCACACTGTCCAGCCCCTCCCCTGGTGAGGGTCCAGGGGTTATTTCAGAGTGGAACAGGACACCCCAGCAGTGCTTTGGCTCACAACCTCCTCCAGATTAATGAGCTCTGGGCAAGCAGGACATCCTCTCTTCTCTTTTGGCAGGTGGGACAGATGATGGGAAGCATCCTGGAGCAAGGATCAGCTTGGGGAAGTGCCTGGGTGGAGCTGAAGTCCCTGTGCCAGTGACCAGGTGAAACAACAGGTACCTTGGGAAAGGTTTTCCCACATCCACATGCCAGAAACACAGAGGCTAAGGAGAAGGTGACTGACAGAGGTTGGTTTGTGCTTGCTGGGGTGGGTTTTAGTTGTGCTTAAAGCTGCTAAGGCAGGTAAGGGCTTTATGTTGGCAGGGAGGATTTGAGCCTGCCCCGTGACCACCTCTGCACCTGCCAGCGCCCAAACAAGGTGGGGACCCTGCTCAGACACACAAATGTGTTTGTGGCTTCTCCCTGATGCACCTCCAGCTCAGCTCTCCCACCAGGCTACCAAGCATTTTGTATTTTAAAAAAGACTAAAAATCCCCCTCACCACGACACCACAATGTAGCACCCCAAGGAGAAGGAATCCCACTTGCTTTCCTTTCTCCACAAAAACGTACTGATGATTAAATAGAGACTTCCTGGCAGCATCCAGCTCACAGAAAAACAGCCACTGGCCCACTAAATGTGACCCCCAAACACTGATCAAAGTGAACTGAGGCTTCCAGGGCTGATCAGCAGCACAAGTGCCTGTCACCTCACCCTTCCCTGTGCATCCCTTGCATGCAGCTCAGTAGACTCAGTTCTGCCTGGTGTCCTGATCTGTCACATCATGCACAGTCCAGGGAGCCCTCAGAGAGGGGAAAAGCCTATGTTCAGCCAAAAGAACCCCTCTATATGAAACCCATGGTATTTTTCACATCTGGAATATGAATGCAAAGGAGCTACACAAATATGAGCATCCTCCATGAAGCCAAGGTGGGAAATGTTAAGCACCTGTCCTGGAGTCAATTTTAATAAGATCACAGGACAAAAGGGTGTTTTGACGTGGCTGCAGGGCCTCTGGGGAAAAATCTGAGATGACAAATAGCATCTCTGGCAGGTAGGAGTGCTGGCATACTCTTTTTTTACCAAGAATAAGAGAACAGAGGAAAACAATCTGCTCAAGACAGTGCAGGATCTGTGGTAATGATGGGACACAAAATCTCACAACCCAAGATTAGAGTCTTGTCCCACAGATACTGCAACATCCACTTCCCCAGAGAAATAACCCCATGGAGTGCTCTGCACTGCTTGTGTTGCCCCACTGAGCCTGAGGTGAAGAAATGTAACCCAAGGAGGCTCAGAGTTCCTCCCTGTATGCAAGGGTCACCCAGCCACTGTCTCTAGCTGTTCCCATAGCTTGAAGTGCTTAAAAAATTAAGAAAATCAATCAGATTCAGGCTCTTGCAGGGCTCTGGCACCTGAAGCAGCTGGGTGACATTTAACACTGTGTGCTCAGTCCTGCACTCACTGGACTCAGCCAGAGGTTTGAGCAGCTGAGAGCCAAAACTTCAGCACAAAAAGCAAACTCTTACACAACCCAACAAGGAAGAGAAGCAGCACATTCTTTCAGCCATCTCACTTTAATACACCCCAAATCACCACCAGCAAATTCCTGATGTTGAGATGTGAGAGTTGCCTTGCTCCTGCCAGGTTTCATCTCCCAGGGAAGACTCTCAGAGCAGCGAGGGGAGCAACAGGTCCCTGCAAGTCCCCAGCAGGACAAGTTGTGGGCAGAGGGGAAGGAGCACTCCCTGTCCACTTCCCTGGCTCAAGGTCTGCCTGGTAGGATGAGAGAAGGACCAATCTCCTCTTTTCACCCATTTTCACATCCCCACTTTTAGACACAGGCAGATGTTAGTGATGCTTTTCATAAAGAAAAGACAAGACAAAGCAACCACTAGGACGCAGCAAGTTTGGGCAGAGATACAGCTACATTTTTGTTTTGAAAAAACCTCTTTTCACCTCAAGCCAGCCATCAGAGTATGGCAGCTGAACAGGGTGAATACAACTGTTGTCAGAGCTGGTCCTTTATTCCAGCCCTGGAGGGATGGGGTTTATCTCCATGGGGATGCAGTGGAGAGGGAAGGCAGTCTAAAGCTGCATGCCCTTTATGTGAATGGACCCTAAAAATAACACCCACACAGCACAGGTGTAGCTGGATTTTACTGAGAGAGGAAGAAGAGAGACAGGAGTGCATCCCAGCACATTCCTACAGGTCAGCAAAGGTGGGCAAAGGAAGAGCAATGCTGCAACTCCTGCACTCCCTAACTAGTCATGATCCATATCCACAGTGACACCTGTGTCAGACACATCACACGGTGTTTGCACACATGATCTGCCCAAGATACATCCAAGTACTTGTACACCTACCACTGTAAAGCTGCTCTCCCACTCCTGAGCCTACCCTAAAGCTAAATACCAACAGATCGCTTTAGGATTAAATAGGCACAGATGTCCTGCCAGCACGACTTTCCCATGGAAGTGGCATCCTGGTGGCTCTGGAGAGCTGTTTGCTACGAGCTGTGTCATTCTCTGTATTGCTACACACCAGGGAGAGGAGAGAAGATGAAATATTCACCCTGATGTAGCAAACACACATAGCGAGGCTGGGAGAAGGCACTCAGCACAAGTTCACATGCGAGACAGAAATACAGAAATACAGGCACACAGAAATAAATAACCGCTGGCAAAAAGAGAGTTGAAAAAGAGTGACGCCACCCTCACTGCCACTGGATACCACAATAACTGCAAGTCCAGGGCTGTGTTTCCTGCCTGCACGAAGGGGAACCCTCCAATTGCCACTCCAGGACCCAGTGCACCCCTCCCAAGCAGCAATCCCTCTGCCATGCAAAGGACTATCACGTTACAAGCTGCCACTAATCAGTGACACAAACACAGCAGAAAAAGCCCCAGCCAGTGTCTCCCATGGCAGCATCGTGCTCCGAGTGCACAGGAGGAGAGGAGCTCCCCAGATCCCCGGGGCAAGGATGGTGACAGCAGCAAGAGGGGCTCCCGGGGGAGGGGGGCAGCCAAAACACCTGTAGATTGACTGACTGATAAAACACATTCGGCACAGAAAACACCTCCCCCAAACCCTGAATTTTGCACTTTGAAAGCACCACCGAGATCAGCTCAGAGGCAGGTTCAGGATCCTCTGAGCCCCTCCTCGATGCTCCTCACCTCATCCCGGAGGGAGAACACACACCCGGCCAGATGCCGGGATGCTGTTCCAAGGAAAAGCCGGGACGATGAGCTAGGTGGTTTTGTTTTTTTTTACCTGGTAGACATCGCGGAGGCCACACCAGGCTCGCAGCGCCTGCCGGCACGCCCGCAGCCGGGCCGCGTACCACCGCCGCAGCGCTGCCACCGTCACGGTCCACACGAAGCGGCTGCCGCTGAAGAGAACATCCTCCACCCCGCACATGAACACCGAAGCCATCGGCACCTCCGCCGGCAGCACAAAGCCCCCGTCCCGCCGCTGGCCTCGCTCAGACGCCTGGCATGAGGAGGCTGCCCGGCTTTATGGGGCGGGCGGCGGGCCGGGGTGTTGCACGGAGCCAGGGTCAATGCTCAGAACAAACTCCTCTTTCACGGCGCTTCCTGGGCAGATTCCCAGGCATGCCCCGGCTCCTGACGCCCAGCCAGCGCCTGCAGTGGCTCAGCGCTACCAGCAGCTCACACAGCAGCCTTGTCCTTAGCAGCTTATATAAAGCTTTGCTAAGCTCCGGTAGCTACCACGATGTTTTCTAATTAAATTTTAACCCTTTTGCCATACGCCCTGACAGCAAGCCCCAGTTTGGATGCTGCAGGAGGAGAGGGACGCGCCGGCGTTCGGCGCTGCCGCACTCGAGTGAGCTGGGCAGGCGCTCCACACACGAATCCCGCGCTATCTGCCTCCAACACCTCATTATCTGCTATACAGGGAACAAAGCTGTCATCGTTTTCTGCCGCCTGAGCCCGTGCTCAAATTATACAGTAGAAATCCTACTTGAAAAAGGCACTTCTGGGAACCAGCAAGTGGAGGAAAGTGAGGGGGGGAAATCAATCCTGCAGAAATAGAATAGCTTGGAAGAGACCTTAAAGTTCATATCGTTCCCTGCTATGGGCAGGGACACCTTCCACTAGACCAAGTTACTCAGAGCCCCATTCAGCCTGGCTTTGAACACAACTTGTGCCAGTTCCTCACAGCAAAATAGATAACTAACTATAACTAACTATACTAGATGTAATACTAGAATAATAGATAACTAACTATACTAGATATAATACTACAATAATAGATAACTAACTATAAATAATAGGTAACTAACTTCTCCTCCAGCTCTGGTTGTGGCAAATACCGAGAGCACAGAGCCATCCCTTCGTTCAACAACCCACTCTCCTTGCTTGTTGCATCATATGGGTAAAACACCCCAAAGGTGCCAAAGAGATGATTTGCTTCGCTCTTAAACTAACTCCATTAACACAGCACTTGCTGCTGTGAGAAAAACAAAGCTGGGCATTGTAGCCGAGCTCTTCACAACAGCCCACAGCAAATAAACACTGCAGTAATAACAACCCACAAGGGACTCCAGCCTTGCCTCGAGGCAGTTTAAAATTTAACAGGACCCTGCCCTTCTAGGGCTTCAAGTGTTAAAGCCGAACCTTCCATTTGAGCGCTCTTCCCTATTACAAGCTAAGGGAGGTTGGAAGACGAAGGATGATTAATCCTTTTAAACTCTCCCCGTCAGAGGATTTGACACTTTCCAAGCTTTTTGGGACAGAAGATTCCTGAAGCACAACATGCTACCATCAGCATCTTGTTAAAGAAACTATTCAAGGAACAGATTTTTGGCTAAAATCATCAGCCAGGCTAACCTGTAAGAGTAAACTCCCGTGCAGTGCAATGAATGGAAAGGGGCAGGCACAGCTTGCACACAGGCTGGAGGTGGGAGAGCTAAATCCCACGGCATTGCTTCCCCCAGGGCACTGCCTGATCGTCCCTAATGGTCCTCACGGGAGGAAGGCACCTGGGTGCCCACAGCACCGTGGAAACATTCACAAACCCCACTTCATTCCTTATTCACCAGCCTGCTCCGTAGCGCAGGAGCTCGCAGGCTGCTGTGGCAGCGGGGTGATGTAATTCTGCAGACAGATGACTGCCTGCCTGGCTGAGACAGCCTTCGCACCTGTGTCTCCGAGATCAGCCCCTTCCCTTCATGCATAACAGAGTGAAAGCAGCCCTGGTCCTCTCGGTGCTGGTGTCCCTTGGTTGTGCTGTTGCCAGGGAGTTTCAGTCCCTCCAAGTTTTGCTTTCACATGGGGAAAAACAACGACCATATTTCAAATGGATAAGAAGCTGCTACAAAGTGAGCCGAAGCAGAGGAGGATATGGCTTCTTGTAACAAGGGACAAGCAAAGATTTGGACTCTACGTTGAAATGCAGCATCTATATTCCCATTCCAAGGGTTTTATCATCCCCTGGAACTACTCAGAGCCTGCAGCCACAAAAAGTGTTCCTCCTCCTCCTCCTCCAGTGTTGCCCACCACTGTGTTTAAAGGACTTTGACAGCAATCCACAGGTACTAAATAGAAAAGGTTTCCCTCTTCTACTAGGAGAGAGTGGTGACAAATATCCATGGGATTGTTCCAATAGCCTGAGCCATGACCAGTGCCAGGCTTGGCAGCACGGAATTGCCATTCCCTCACAGAACGCTGCTTTGGAGAGCAATCAGTCAGGAAAATCTCCAATGGCATCCCTTCACTGTGGTCAACTCATATCCAAATTTAAACACAGAGATAAAAAAAAATCCAGTTTTCAAATGCCGTTTCTAAAAGAAAAGAAAAGGACCCTTGTAGCTAAAGAAACAGTGCAGGGAACAGCCCTGTCCTGTGCCAGGAAAATCCAACCAACCCACTAGGAAAAGTTTACGTGGTTTTGTGCTGTGCCTGCTGCCCTCAGTGCCTTTTTGTTTTGCCTTTTTTTCCCCTATTGCTTAACTAGATTGAAAAACAAAGATGATGATTTTCTCCTTTAACAGAGCACAGCAGATTTGTGCTAGGTTTTTTTCACTTTTGGGGTTTGTTTGCATGGTTTTTTTGGTTTTTTGTTTTTTTGTTTTTTTCAATTGCTCTACAATCCATTGTATCTTTACACTTAACTTACCTGTCCTACACAGTTATTCTTTATGCTTCACAAGCTCCTGTGAGCCTGAGCAATGGCCTCAGATGCTCCATCTCAGAAGGCAGAGCCATAGGTATTGAGGCCTGAGTGCTCCCAGCTGCTTTTCCCATCAATATTCCCATGACCTTGTGCAGGCTTTGTGCTCCTACAGCAAAGTTACAGCTCCATGGGTATGCTGGAGAAAGGCAAGAATCTTCTCTCCACCCTTATTTAGAGCACATGGACTTCAAGTCCAGTCTCATGAACAGAAACTTCACCCCCTTTTTCATCCCTTTGACAGATGGAGTAGGTGGTAACACAAGTAAGAATGGAGTCCCATCTGGACTTCACCTTCCCAGCTGACCCAAGTACAGGAGTGCACTGTCCCTGGAACCTGGATAGTGTTAAACACACACAGAAGAAAAAAGAGCAAAGCAAGTTTGTGATGCAAAAAGCAGCTAAATGCAATTTAGGATAACTTTGGTGGAGTTACATGCAGCTGATCAATTATCCACTCGCATCAGTCTTAGTCTTTTATTGACTTCCACTCTAAGAACCTGATTGCATGGGGGTTAGTCTGAAATACCTAAATAATACCCAGGCTCCTTAGAGTCAGAACAGAAAACAAAAATTCAGCAAGGGAAAGCCAGCAGGATAAATACCCAGGTGGTTTCCAAAGGCTGTACCATCCAGATTTCTATTCTCTGAGGAGAAGGAGGGGGAGAGAGAGCTCTCAGAAAATGTCTTTGTAGATACATGTACCACTGTCAGGGGAGCAGAAGAGACAGCTAGTGCAGATGTGTTTGATGTACAGTCACATGAACAACACAGCACTCATTGCTGATAAGGAATAAGCCTACACAACAGTGATCTGAGGAGAATGTCACTTGAAAAGGCAACAGAAGACTTGATGTGTGGCAGACTCATGCTCCCCCTCACATGATTGACTGCAGGTCCAGAATAATGAGTAATAAAATGAACAAAGGTTTGCTAGCAATATAATAGGAAAAGATGATCCCAAGTGGATTCTCAGGTTTCCTTGCATGTTATCTTTTATGCCAAAATTAATGGAACGAGGCTTAGCTGAATTGCTGCTCCTCTTTTCAAAGTTGCTCATATGAAGCTCACATGAATAAAGAAT
The DNA here is from genome assembly GCA_013398615.1 of Brachypodius melanocephalos. Lineage (NCBI taxonomy): Eukaryota > Metazoa > Chordata > Aves > Passeriformes > Pycnonotidae > Brachypodius > Brachypodius melanocephalos. The sequence goes on from VZSR01001459.1 coordinate 7,050,313, forward strand.
TCATCTGCCTGTGAAGCCAGAGGACAAGAGCATCAATCTGCTTTTGAATCTACAGCACAGTATTGCTCCTAGATAGGACTTTTGATTAGGCATACAGGAAAGGACACACACACACACACAAAGTCCCCGGTGATAGCTAAGGAAATTAAAGCTTTGATCATTTTCAGCCTCTGAACCTTCCACAAAACAAGGTGAGTTATTGTAGGGATGCATAAAATGCCTAATTCTGCAGGCTTGCAGATGTCTGTCCTGACCAGAGCTTTAAAACATGAGCTAATCCATAATTTGCACTCAGACTGATTACCTCTGATTGCAGCCAATATTTGTAACACTCTGTAGAGCGAGCAGTAAAGTTCGGGGAACAGAAAAAAAAAAAACAAAAACACAAAAAAAAACCCACAGAGAGCCCTCACAAAGTTATGAGAGACAATTCTGTTTCATGGCACACACCACTATTGACATCTGCTGTGACCTCAGCTCCAAGGGCTCCAACCCTCAAGCCCTGACCCCCTGGGTGGGCTCAGGGCAGTGAGAAGCATCACTGAGGTCCATGCTAGAACCCAGAAACCTCATTGTCCTCCGAATTCCCACCAGAAACCCGCTGCAGTCCCACTTCATCCTGCTTCACCCAGACGTGTTTCTCCTTTCTGTACAAATCCCTGTGCAGATCTCCATGAAAATCCTTCCCATTTTGCTCAAGTTAGAAGCCAACATCACACATTTACACTGCCTTTAAAAATAAACTTAAGAACTGCTCCAAGGCGCTGTTTTGTAGGCGGTTTCACTAGCATGAACAACAGGATTACTTGGGAATTAGAACTTTCAGACAATGCTGAAGGCTGCATATCCCCTAGAACTTTATTTTGTAAATTCCTGTCATGAACCAAGCCTGTCAAGCTGTGAGCATTAATGCAATTAACCCCAAATAAAGATGAAGTGACTTTTCAGAAATCGGTTTTGCTACACTCTGGCCCTTAATTACCAACTTAAATATAAAGTGAAATGCAGACATTGGGCGCCCTCTCTTTGATGTTCTAACCTCTCAGCACATAAGATGCTTAAGCAGCATCACCAGTGCACAGGATAAATCTGTAATCCAACCTGCCCTGATCGAGAGCTTTAGACACAAGATTCAACTTCTGATAAAAGTGTTTGCAAACCAATTTTGTTCCTCAAGATTATCAAAAAGAATTAACCATAATGTGCCTCTAACTAACCTACTTAATCCTTTGTATTAGCACAAATTTGGGGACCTCTCAGAAATTAAGTCTACACATCCACAAAGATTTATTTACTGTCATTCACATTATCAAACCTTAATTCAGGACGAATGAAAGTGCCATGCTACTCTGCTTTAAGGCTAACAACAGCATCCAGTGATTCATTTATCAGGTTCTACACCAGGAATTTCCATTCCCAGCTTTTGCCCACTGAGCTGCACCTGTGTCAAGCACCTGATGTAGCTGAAAGCCACAGCTACACCCAAAATGATCCACGGCTCCAGAGGGAGGGTGATACCTACTGCTCTCCTCTCTGGATGAGGCACACCCTCTAATAAGCTTATTTAAACAGCAGCATTACATATTTCTAAGTGAGGTGCTGATGTTTTCCCTCCTTTCATAGAGCTTGGGCTGTACTATGTTGCTGCACACTAATAATATAAACATAACACCGTGACAAACACACTTTTAAAGATGAACAGCCACTGTGCCAGAAACACGAATTTCCTGCAGTCTGGATCCCATAGTAAACTAATTAGCACTTCACATCAGAAATGAAGTGCCACAGTCTTTTAACTTTGTAAATGATTAAGCAGCTGCTGTCTGATTCCTCAAACAGCAAATTTCATACCTGCCATACCCAGAACTACAAAATCAGGTCAGGTTCAAAACAAGCAGCAGATGCTCCAGTTTCACCAGTCAGGGTTTATCATCTTGCTATCACCATCAGAACAACATCACCCAGTTTTCAGAACACAACCCTAGTTCCTCCAGCACCCCAGTGCAGCAGGGCTGTAATTTGGCACAGCTTCAGTGAAACCTCACGTGTCCAAACACACCATCAGGTGGGGATGCTCAAGGAGGCTACGTGACACCTGGCAGCAGGGAGCAGGACTTCCAATGCAGGCCACTATTAACATATACCTGCGTACAAATTGTATTTAAGTTTTTATAAACACGTATTTCTAAGCTGGGAGAGCCTCAAAGTCAGTTTGCACTGGAAAGATACATAGCAGGGAGAAACACTAGCTCAGACTTGTGGGGAGAGAAGGATGAGGAAATGGGAGAGAAGAGTTTGATCTAGAGCTGAAAGAGGATTTGTCCCTGTCACACACATCACAGCCTGTGAGTGCTTTCCAAATACACATTTGTGTCCTTTCTCAGCTGCATGGGTGATGGCCAGCAGAGCAGGATGGGGACTGGCAGGAAGGCTGACATCTACCCAGCCACCAGCACCACTGCCTGCACCTCCCTGGGCACAGAGACCTGCCCAGGGACACTGCACAGCAGGCCAGGATGTGACACTGCCTTCCCTGCTCCAGGATGGGGCAGGACCCTGGAAAAACACCCACCCTCTTGTTCCCTGCTTCGTGGGAAGGGCTTCCTTCTCAAGGAAAGCTCCTCCAGGAGGGGAGAGGCATCACCAGTGACAGGGGAAATCATCCTGCACTTGGTGCTACTCCCAAGCCACATCTGGAGGAAACCAGAGATCAAACAGCACAGGGTGGAAACGTGGGGCATCCTCAGAGCTGCAGAGATTGGCACCACCACCCTCCCAGAGAGGGCTTCACCCAGAGACAGAGCTGCCAGAGGAAATGATTCACCCCCACCAGCCCCCTGTGACAGGGAGGACACCCCGACCCCAGCTCAGGGCTGTCCTTCTGGGAAGCATCCAGGGGAAGTGATGGCACAATGGGGGAGAGACTGTGGCTGCCTTTGGAAGCTGAGGCAGGAAAAGCAATTTGTCTCCAAGCTGCTGGTTTCACCTCACTGCTTCCTAAGTAGGTCCCAGCCCAGCAGCAGGTCACTCTCGCTCCCATGCAGGCTGTGCTGTACCTCCTACCCCAATGCCAGCCCTCAGAGATGGTCCCCAAGCCTGAGAGGGGACAAGGAGCCTCCAAAAAGGGACTGAGACCCTGCAGAGCAAAGGGACAGGCAGCTGTCACACCCCATGAAAATAAATTATAGAAAGAGACAAACACCCTCCACACCTCCAGTATCAGTGGGATTGCACCTCTACCTCCCCCAAACTGGCAGGGGGAGTAATAAAGTGCACAAAATACCTTCAGCATCCTCCTTTTGGAGGCAAAACTATAACATCTTCTGTGCACTGACACACCATGCTGACAAAATTTCTACCTCCTGTGCTCAATTTATTCAGGTGAGTCAGTAGAGTCCCTTCAGCTCCCACCCAGACCTGCTGGGTTTGGAATCTGGAATAATTCCAAATCCCTCTCTGTGGCTGGACACTCCTGCCCATCACCTTACTGGAGCCATGAAATGCTTCAGGATCTTATCAGAGAAGTGGCAGGTTCAAAGCCAGGAGGACCAAAGGGTTCCAGGCAGGTGACACATCCAGCCCCACTGGTTTGTCCCACTCTCTCCTGGCAGCAGGAAGGTTTCCCCCCCAGCTCTGGTCACTCAGGTGGACACAGGCAGGTGCCACACCTGCTCAGCTTCCCTCAGGCACCACCATGGATGCTGCCATTGCCCTGCTAATGCCCCAGACAAAAATGGGCCAGCGTCTCCTTCAATTTTGAGTCGTCAAGGAGTATTAAAGGGAGCCTGGAGAAGCCAGGTAATTGCTTCTGGATGAAGTATTTCACAGCACATAGAAGTACGTGAGGAGCGTGAAAAACCACGGCTGCCCCAGCTCTATGATTATTTTATAGCCTCATTAATCTGTGGCAAATGGGGCAGAATTACTACACAACCTAAATACTGGGCAGAGATCTACAGCTCTGTAAGAGGAAGCATAAATGAGATAGTAAAGTTTCAGCATTTTGCATGATATATATGGACACAAAGACAAAAATGAGAACCCAAACCCACCAGCTTCCTGACAAGACTCTTCTGAAGAGTGAGAATAAGTGATATCTAACCCTTATAATTATGTCCTCAGTGCATTCATTTTCTTAGGATGAGTAACTCGGGATGCTGTAGCCTTGAGAAAAATCCTGACTCAGAGCAATGCTCTGCCCTTGATTAAACTTCATGGATCATGCCTGGCCCAGGGAAGGTGCGCACCTAGGAAAGGACTTGCCCTTCCCTGTGTACCTGCTCAGATGACAGAGTCCAGATCACTGCATTCCATCAAACATGAGCCAAGACTGCATCTTGGATGCCTTTGTGCTTCATCTCCCTATCTCCAGTTCCACAAAGCCAGCAGAGCAGGATTCACTTCTGTGTCCATTCAGCTTTTGGCACAGCAGAGCACCAAGACTGATGCAAGCATTCCATCAAAATCCTGATTTAAAGTAACCCATCCCTGTGGCTGCTGGCTGGCAGAGGCTGGCAGGGAAGAGGGCAGCAGCACGGCAGAGCAGCTGATGCTCTCCCAGGGCCACCAGCACTGATTTCATCTCCCCCAGGCCCCAGCCCCACCACTCCAGCATGCCCAGGAGAATGGTCCTGTGGACATTTTTATTTGGGACTTGATCCTGTACCACCTGAAGACACCACATCTTGTTGCACCTGCTGTAGGTGGGGTCAGTTCAGATCCTTTCCAGGCAGAGCTGTGCATTTTTCCCAGCCAGGGGAGAATCACTAACCAGGGGAAAGAGGGAGCACTTGTTAATAGAAGAGGCAAACAGCAATTGGTGTTCTAAGTCTATGTAATAAATTGCCAGCACTTTTGGTGCTATGGACTGATGTTTTCTGTCAACACAGAGCTGCTGCAATTGCACTGCCAGAGCTAGGAAACACAAAAACAACATTTCACAGTGTCTCATCTGTTGCTACAACAATTAGTGCCTCATTTTATTAACAAAGTACCTGTACAGCGCTCATTTTCTCTGGACAAATAAACGGGCAATAACCGTCTAAAATTGGAAAGGAGGCAGGTTGGGATGTCTTGTTGTTAGACCAGGTGAGCTCTGGTGTAAAGCATCTCTTGAAGGTGAGCCTGGCTGCAGGGTGTTTGGCTGTGGAGGAGCAAACAGGCTGAGCAGCTCATGGCATTTTCCCAGAGGGGTCACTCCGTGCTGTGGGGGTGCAAGGAGCAGCTGCTCCAAAGGAGAAGGAGAAAGAGCAGCCATTGAAAGGATGCTTTCAGCCTCAGAAGGCATCCAAAACAAACAAGCAGCATGCCATGGGCTTGATCCAAAGCCCATTGAAAGCAGTGGAAAGCCTCCAGCTGCCCTCAATAGGCTCAGGGGAGGCCGGGCATGCCTTGGGAGCCCCACACGCTGCCCCACCAACAAACACATCCACCCCAGTGGGGGCTCCTCACCTCCTGCAGCTCCTCCTGCCACTGCTCTTCTGTCCTTCTTAGCCCCAGCAGGCATTTTGAGGTCATTAGATATTCAAGCCACTCAAATTATATTAAATACACTTCTATAAAAGTAAATTTTTTTTTCTACCCAGCCCCCAGGAACTCATAGAGGTCGTGTAGCTGTGGCTCGCAAGACCTGCACCAAAAACCTGAACTATAACTCTGCTTCTGTGCTCCACAAGGTTCCTTCTGGAGCCACCACACAGGTCAGTCCTCCCCCAGTGCCACCCTCGTGTTTGCCCTGGAGCTTTCAGGAGTTGGACAAGAAATCTGCACTGATACCACAGGAATTCCAAGTTCTTCTCACCAGCACAGGTCGAGCTTAGACAACACATATTGCACGTTCAAGCTGAGCAAAGCTCCTCCAAAAGCCACGAGTCCTGATCCAATTTTTATAAAGAAATCACCAAGAGAAGAGGCTGACGGCAGCAGCGGTATCAGATGGGTGGGAGCACGGCCAGGGTGGGAGCTGGGAAATGTCAGAAACACAAACAATGAGAGAGGAAGAGGGAGGGAAAGGTGGAGGGGATGGCTGAATCAGCTCCTTGAGGTCAGCAGGACCTCACCCCTGCGGGAAACAGGGCGAGGTGTTGGGCATGGAGCCTCGTCCCTGCCAGGTGAGGCTCACCCACACCTCATCCCCTTCTCACAGCCTCACCAGGCACATGGGGCACAGCAGCTGCCCCACTGCCAGCACATCTGTCCCCACAGCTGGCCAGATCCACAGGAAAAACTGTGCACCCCCTTATCCCAGTACTTGAGGGTGAGGACAAGGGTGCAGAGGCAGGGGTGTCACCCCAGCCCACAGCTCAGAGCCACTCGATGGTAAAACCCATTCTCCCATTTTGCCAAAGGACTGCTGATAAAACAGGCTGTTAAAACTCATCTTAACATACTTTGGACCCAGTGTTTTGTTCTGGTTTTTAACTCCTTTTAACTTTTCCCACCTTGGCAAAAAGGGAAGCAGAGCAGACACACTGAGAGTGGGGCTTTAGCCCAGCCAGGCTCCCCAGAGTTTCCTAATCTCTCTTCTGGCCATCCTGCAGCAGCATGAACTCCCCAATGGGGGTCAATCTGAGACCATTCATACACTTGAAAAGTTATTCCTGCTATAAGGGGCACGAATGAGAATTCTGCATTTGCTAACAATTATCCCAGGCAGTAACTTCAGTCTCCCCCTCCCTTCCAATGGAAACAATGCAGAAATGAGTAGGACCTGTTGGCAGAGAAATTTTTAAATAGATGGATAAGAGGGGCTAAAATGGCTTCCCAAAAAAGAAGAAATCTCATTGCTTCCCTCTCCCCACCCACTTGGGATGTAAAGCACCTGAAAACTGCCCCTGCCATTCTCAGAGCTGTGATTCAATCAGCATTTCACGGTCCTAATTAACTGGTATCTGTTTTCATGGGTGTGATTCCTCACTTGCCAAGACTGCAGAATTATAATGCATTTTCCCCTTCCTCCTTGGAGAGGACATGAGACCTTAGCCAGGCAAAGGAAGCCATTTGGAGCAGGAAGAGGATGCTTGGAAGTAGAGCTGGGGTGATTATATGAGGCCTTTTCGGAGGTCAGAGGATCAAACTGATTTTTTTTTTTTTTTTTTTAAGTCTGCTGTTCTCATTCACATCAATGGGCCAAACTGTAGCACAAAGGCCCTTTGCCTGCCTGGCTTCCCAAAACCCCTGCTCCCATCCTGTGCACGTGGCTGGAAGGGGACAGGGGACACCCAGCCCAGGGAAACCAGAGCACCTGGTTCTCCTCTCCCTGCAGTTTCACATCAGGAGGAAGGAGAACTTCCAGCTGCTTCTGACTGGACCCTGCTACTCCCAGTTTCATTCCCTCCTGCCCCATATACCTGTTCCTCAAGGCAGGCAGTAGCTTTAGGGTGGCAACAACGCCAGGACTAGGCTTTTGGAGGGTAAAGAAAGTCCCATAGGCTGCCTGCAGAGACAGTAACATTGCCCCTTAGGGACACAGATTGAGGGGACTGTGTCCCCCCATCACAGCCCTGTCCTTCTCACCCTCCCCAAGCACTCAGGGGCCTTGGCAGGGACATGGGGATATCTGTCCCTTCTGCACAGAGACAGCAAGCTCCTTCAACACACAGTTAACTCATGGCTGGAATTCACACAGGAGGGGGAAATAAATTCTGGGGTTCTGAAACAAACCCAGCTGGTGCTACAATTTCAAATCCTCAGGGAGCTGAAAAAACTAAACCAAAACAAAAGAAAAACAAAACAAAAACAAACAAACAAACAAAAAAACCACCAAACCCAAACAAACAAAAAACAACACCCAAAAAGAGTTACACTGAACATCCTTTCCCCCTTCCCCTGCTGCTGAATGTTAAATCAAATAATGCCTCTCCCCACCAAGAACACAGCAGCCACAGGAATACAATTCCTGCTTCTGTATTGCTGAGTGATGCACTGGCCTTACAGCAGGTAAAATTGTAGCACAGCACCATCTGTTTCTCAATACGCTTGCTGCTAGCTTCCATTGCAAGGATTTATTCCCACAGCCCTTCCAAGGCAGAGCTGAGCTGGTGGGAAGAGCATCTGTGACAGGAGAAAGGGATCTGTCACCTGCCCCCTGCCTATTTGGGACACAACCAACTGAAAGATGGGGACAGAACATTTATTTTCTGTCATACAGCACAGGCTCACAGTGCCAGCTCCAGTGAATAGCCCTTGATGATGCTACACATCCTTAAAATATTGCAGGGGAAGGCACATTTTCCAGCTGTTTGTGCCTTGTGCCAGAGCACATTTGGATCAGCAATTTCCCTTCTAAATATTCCGAGGGTTGCTGCAAATTTTCCACTATGATAAAGTAGGAGGAGAAAAGCAGCCAGCAGTTGCACATCTTTAGATTGAAATTTAAGGGAGCTGTACACAAGCCCTTGTGAAAGCCTCAGACATCTGTCAGGCTTTCCAATTTCTTGTTTGTAATGGTTTCTCAAACAGTGACCAAAGCACCAGGGAGCTCAGTACAGAGCAGACCCCAAAGGTGACCATTCCCAGGGGAGCTCAGGGGGTGCCAAGCCCCAGGGCTGGGGGTGCAGAGCCCTCCCAGGGCTGCCCCATCTGCAGCTCCTTTGAGTTACTGCTGGACAGACCTGGCAGGCAACAGAGCAAACCCCACACTCCAACTCGACCCAAATTCCTGCTGTTCTGCCTGCAGAGCAGCTGGTGGGGCTCTGTGCTCAGCAAGGGCAGCAGAGCCCTCGACAGCTGCTGCTGCTGCAGCAACGAGAGTTTTGGGGCTGTGAGGTTCTGGTACAGGCTGCAGCACCCAGCCCAAGCCAGGGCACCATTCCTGCATGGTTAATCCTCCATCCCCCCAACATCATGTCCAAATGGATCCCACCAGCCAGCCCAGCACTGGGAACCACACCAGGAGCAGCACCCATTCAAAATAAACTTGGGAGAACCCTTTGAACACCCTTCCTGCTCTGTCAATTCTGTCCCAGCTCCAGGAGCACCTCCACCAACCACAGGGACATCCCCCCAACTCCTAAGGTGGCAGCAGTCTCCCAGGTTCCATTAACTCATCAAAACAGAGAAGTTCCTCTCACCTGAGACTCAGAAGACAGGCACCTCCTGGAAGGGAAAGCTGCTTGCTCACCTCACCCCCTGCCACACGCCATAAAAGTCTCCTTAAATCCGTACGCAGGCACTCCGCTCGGTGTGTGGACACTGGCTCCCCACCTTGGCTCCTCTGCACAGCCTCGTCCAGGCAGCTGTCACTGACCAGGGGCTGCTGGGCACACACCAGGGCACCCAGGCTGGTGGCTGCAGGCAGGGGAATTCCTGCAGCACCGGGAGAGGCAGCCAAGCACCTCCCAGGGCAGCCGGGACAAGAGAGCGCCTGTCAGCAGACGAAAGCAAGGAGCAAACTGGTTCAGCCTGTTGCTGCCTCTGCTGAAGGCCAGCTCGGCACAGGAGGTGTGGAAGTCATGTGTTTGCTCCTGCTCCAGCTTGGGGAAAAAAAAAAAAAAAAAACAACAAAACCAACAAACCAAAGAAACAAGTGGTTTCGTAGGATTTAAGACTTTCAGCTAACTGCTTTCAAAGAGGTTGTTTGATGACTGAAATAAGGCCAAAACAAGACCTAGAACTTCAATGCCAAAGTTGTAGCAAAACAAACCCTTCCTCCTCCCAGGTTTTTTTTTACATATGCACCTTCTCTTCTACAGCCCTAATTTTATTGCTCAGTCAGGAATGGGGAGTCTTGTTTCTACTCCATCCATGTCACAGGCTGTAAGAAATCAAGACAATAGCATCACTCCAGAAACAACCTGCCCTCATCTCCCACGGAAGGAAAGGAGAGGATCCATCAATGCTTCAAAAAGACCCAGCTGATCTGGGAGTACAACCTGTTGTACTCTTCTTATACCTTAAACATCTCAAGTCCCATGGCTGCAGGTTTCAGTAGCTGCTTTGTTACCTAAGGGATGCACCACACAAAACACATAGCAACCAGCTCTGAGCCAGCTCAGAGCCAAGGGAAAGGCTGATTCCAAGCTGAGCCAGCCTGGCACAGGAGCCCCTGGCCCACCTCTGGCTGTGGGGCTCCCCTTCAGCTCACAATCTCACCCCAGTTCTTCAAAGGAACCCTAATGAGCCCAGATCTTGGGATGCTTTTTCTCATTTCTCCCCTTAAAATGACTTCCTAGGGAGAAGTCACTGATGACACCTCATTCTTCCTCACTGCAGCACTCTTAGTGCCTGTGCTTTGCTGCATTTCAGCCCTCCAGCAGAGACCTGTGGCTATTTGGGGAGGGATTCACCTGCTCCTCTGTGCATCCCAGAGCTGTGTGTGTAAAATCAGCACCCCCAAAGGAGCCACTGCCTTGCCTACAGCATCCACAACGCTCCACCTGGAGATTCTGACATTCAGCATTTAAAACACCTTAAATGTGCATGAGTGCACTCCTGGCCTGCTGTTGGGCTGCTCTGCTGGGAGGAGCCTCATCAATTCATCCTCACAGTTCTCCAGCCTTTGCTCATCCTCAGTTTTACACACCACGTATGGGTTTCATCCTTTTCATTATTTCACTATTTTCATCCTTTTCATTATTTCACTATTTTTGCAGTGTCTTCATGGGACACTACAAGGCAGAATATCTATTCTCCCTTGCAAAAATCTCCTAAATGGAAACGTTTTTTCCAGATTTTCACCCACACAGAACATCCTCCATGTCCCAGCCTGGAATAGCAGACATGGTTTCAGACCCTGGTGCAGACTGAACCACAGCAGAGCTCCATGGTGACATTCCTGTGTCCCCCAGCCCAGCAGCCACTCCGGCTGCATGCCTTGGTTCAGCCCAGATGCAAACCCCTCCCTGCTTAGCATCTTTCAGGTTGATCTCTGCACAATCCTCCCCTCCATTAGGCTAATTAATGAAGTGTTTCCAAGGAGCAGAAACATACTTGTTACCAAATTACAGGAGTCAGGCTGAAGCAGATCCTTTAAACAACCCCATCCTGACTAAGCTCTCCTAACCCTGTTTACCCAATCTCCCTGCTCCAGCCCTTGGGTATCCCCAAAAAGCAGCAGCACTTTGCTGCTGCAGGACCGGTCTTTCCATGGCCCAGGGCACTGAGGACTGTTTCAAACCTGCCCTTATGCAAGGAATCTGTCCAATTCCCCTCCTGGGTGAATTCTGCTGTGGCTCCCCTCCTGCATCCACACACCTGTGCTCACAGAGGGCAACTCCAGCGTTAAAAACACCCCAAAATCTCCTGCTCTCCCTGGCTTTTCCTCCTCAGCAGCTGCAGCGTGCATTTATTACAGTTTTGGGGGCTCTCACACATAAAACTCAAGCCTAGGGGAGCTGCCCACACTGCTTGGGCAACCCCAGCCCCCAAGGACTCCAGGGTTGCCAACCTCATCTCAAAAAAAAAGGTGTTTTTAATCCCATAATGGCAATGATGGTGGCAGGACTGGCACGGGTTCCAACCCTCCCCACACAGCGTGCACACCACGATCACTGCACTATACAAACAGCCAGAGAAACACTGCAGGAAAAAAAAAGCCCATCCTGAAGCATTTCAGAACGATGGACACGGAGCTAAACCTTTCCCAGAGGGATGCCAGCACACCATGGTGGTGCCCAGAGAACCCCACAGCTGAGAGGAACAGGGGGGCTCCCAGCCCACTCCTGCAGCCCTCGAAAGCCTCCCCACAATTTTATCCAATTTTATTACACGGATCCCACGTCCCCCACAGGCTCTTTCCCACCTCCCTCGGTGGTGATGCTCAGGAAAGGTGAATTTACCCCCCCCTCACTTATCACCCATTAATTCCAGGATTGGAGCCCCACCGGGAAGGCGCAGAGCATCACCAGGCTGGGGTGAAAAGGATTTAACTACCCTGATCAAAAAACTTGGGGATGGAGAGCGGCGATGGCCCAGCCCCCTCCCACAGGGATTGATTTATTCCTTTGATTGATTTATTCCTTGGGTGATTTATTCCTTTATCCCGGGCAGAGCCTCACTAGAGGGCAGCCAGCACACGGCTCCCACACCCCAAACCTCCGCAGAACACGACACGCAAACAGCGCTGTGCAGCTCGGAAAGGACAGTGCTGAAACCCTGGCAACTTCGATTTTACAGGTTTAGTATACAGTAATATATATGGGGCGAGATGGAGGATTGAAGGCGTTGGCGAAACCCCTCTTCTTCACCTTCTTCTTCACGGTTTTGGGTGGGTTTTCCTAATTGGGTGAAACTGGTCCGCGCTGTGGACCTTGGTGGTCATTATTGGGTTAATAATAAATATTATTGGGTTAATAAAGTATAAATAATTTGGGTGTCACCTCGTTATTGGGTAATTGGCACTTAAAAGACCTTGGGAAAAAGAGAGGAGCTGTTTTCTACCTTGTTAGCTAGAGCTCACAAGTTGTGAGACTGTGCTGGAGATAAGAATTAATAAACATCTAAGCCCAAACTGCATTAATCTCCTGTGCATTAATCTTGGCTCTAGCACGAAGAAAAGATAAGAAACCCACAGGACAGTAGGATGAGGGAGAAATAAAACACTTTATTAACCCCGTTCTGTGCATGTGGTGTGGTTCAGACAGGGGCTGGGACTCTCAGAGGGAAATTCCTTGCTCCCAACACCCCGACTGCTCAAACCCCTTCACCAACTCCAGCACTGAACCCTGCTTTTGATGGTTTTCCCCACAAAAGCACCAATATTTACTGAACAATGCAGGTTTTTCAGCAGAACCTCTAAATTTGTCTCCAGAACCCCAGGAAAAAGAGGCAGAGAGTTATTAGGCTACCTATAGAGGGGAAAACCAGCAAATAATAGAAAATCCCAGCAACTCACACATGAAAAAAACCAAAACCAACCAAAACAAAAAACCCACCCAAAATCCCCCCAAAAATCCACAAAAAAGCAACCAACAAAAACAACAACAACAAACCAAAACAAACAAACAAAAACAAACACACAAAAAAAACCCCAAACCCACCAGACCCTAATTTTGTTTTCCTGCTCATACCAGACAAACATAAATAAATGAACCAGCAGCACCACAGGAAAGTTTCCCTTTCCCATGGGAATACCCTGGACCTCACTGGCTAAATTCCTTCATGCCAGAAGCAGTGAGCTCAAACCCCAATGCTGGGAGACCTGCTCTGCATTTTAGGTATTTACAGTAAATAATCACCATGGTGTAATTGCCTTTGTTTGGCAACAACACCTTATCCTGTTAGGAAATACCATGGGAATAGGGATTTAAGGTGGATGGTGTAAGTTCTCACCAGGATTTAATAACCTCCACTGGGACTGATTTGTTTAGATCAATAGTTAAACAGATCAGATATTCCCAGTGGACCCTTTTCTGATGGTGTGTTATTTATGGGAGGGGCCAGCAATCTGATCCAAAACTACCTGGAGCCTTTCCAGGCTGGGTCAGCCCCCCCAGAGCCAACAGATGGTTCTGGAGGGGCTTGAACCCAGCACAGCCCCGTGGATGACCCCATCTCAGCAGGGACTGCCCTTCAGGCACTTCTGCTCCACACTATAACCAACCAAATTCAGTTTTATTATAGATAAAAGTCTTCACAATTTGATCTCTGTTGGAAGAAAATTGCTCTCGGACTAGAGAGGAACATAATTTAAAATACACTGCCAAGAAGAACATTGGTTTTTAAGAAGAGGACAATTTTCCTCCTTGTAAGTTGCTCTCAAGCTCTCCAAGGCCATCATGGTCCCAGCTCCAAACCCAGACCCCAAATGTCAGATCCCAAATGTCTCCTTGCTTTGGGGAGTGAAACACACCACATCCAAGAGCCCCCCTGTGAGAAATGAGTATTGCCCATAGCCACCATGTCATTAATGGTTTCCTGCTCTGTGCATTCTAAGAGCACTCTGGCAAGCTGGAATTTGTTTCATACACATTTTTTCCAGTCTGTCCCTTGATCCACCTGAGGTCACAGCAAGATGACAGGACAGGGGCCACCCTTCACTCTGTTACTAGAAAGGGAGCCACTGTGGGGAAGAATCTGCAGGGCAGCACATGAGGTCACTGCCTGAGACACCTGCAGCAGCTTAGAAACTTGGACAGAATGAAGAATTAGCCCTTTTTCCAGGATTCCTGAATATTATTACTCCTTTCCTTGAACAGGGATTTTCACTTATGAATACATCAGAAATAAGAAAGCAAGATGGCTTGTGTTAAAGAGCATCCTAGGACTTTATAAGCAATACATACACGCCAAAACCTCATATTGGATTTTTTTTTTTTTTGTTTTATTTTCCAACTCCAGTAATTTAGCAGCACATATTGATTTTGAAAGACTGGGCAAAGCTAAATGAGCAGGATGCAGGGGCAGCCAGGAGTAACTGCTGAGCCAGAGAAAGGACTAAAAAGAATAGGAAAAAAAATAATATCACTTAATCAAAAAAGATTAAAGAGTGAGTCCATGTTTCCCCCACCCCGTTTGAATGGCAAACTTCCCATCAGATTAAAGAGACCACTTAAAACCAGAATGTCTTCCATCAGAAGTCTGGGTACAAAAAGGGAAACCAGCTCATGTTGTCCAGAGACTCAAATATTCTTTCAGTTTATTCTAAAAAGAGAAACGTATAGAAAAAAAGATAATGCATCTTTCCTTTTTCCTCAACTAAAATAGTATTTAGCGCAGGACCGCAGGCACTGCTGGGACTGACACAGGGCTCATGAGCCACTGTGGAGGCAAAGTCCTTCCCAGAGTGTCAAATCCACATGGGATACTCAGGATCAGCCCCTTCCACCTGCCCTCAGGGCACTCACACCAGCAGGAGGCTCAGGGCATCCTTTGAGTGAATATTAAGTTCTCCAAGTTCTGGATGGGCTCCTAGGAAAGATCCCACCTTCCCAAAAGTGAGCTGCAGCACAGGGCTAGGGAAAACCTCCCCAAGCCCTGGGGACAAGGGGACAACACAACCTCCCCCCTCCTGTAACACAGCACAGGGTGCCCATCCTCTCCTTGAACAGAACTGTATTCTGTTTAAAACCAGGAGAAAAGGGAACAGTGTATGGGGACAGGATTAGTGTTCAAAATTAATTAACAGATAATGCCCCAACAAATGAGTTTCATCCCAGTTTATTCCCTCTGTCCCAGAGGGAGAACATCCTTCTTATCAGAGCAGCAGAGAAAGTGAGGACAAGCCTAATAAAAAGACAAGCTGCACTTGTTATTTTTAACTAATTCTCCCCGGTTTGTTCCACGCTACTTTAATTAAATAGCTGAGATTGTGGTAAGAGCCCAGTCTTGCACCAGCACTAATCTGCAGTGCCCTGCAAGGCAGAGAGGGGCTTGGCTGGAGCTGCTGGGCACAATTTCTCAGGAGGCTGTGCCATATTACCCCAGGAGAGGGAAAACCCATGCTCCTGCAGAGCTGTGACTCTGCTCTGTGTGCCAGGGGGTGTTACATTCTCCAGGTGATGCTTCCTCACCAGGCACCTGTGCAGCAATGCTGAGGTTGACAACTCTTCATTTCTTCTGGTCCCTGACACCTCCAGAGGTAGAGGTTTGGTGATTTCTTTTAGGGTTTTGGTAGGGGCGTTTTTAAGAAACTTTCAGATATTTTTTTCCATCCAGAAGCACTCTTCTAACCAAAGCATTGCTCTGCTCTGTTGCAGTTAAATAAAAGCTCAGGCTACACTCAAGATTAGATCTAGCAAAGACTCGGCAAGGACAAGCTGCTCCTCAAAGCCCATCAGACAAAGCTGGGGCCTGGGACTGTGAGAAGAGGGCAGTAGGGTCCCTCCCCAGCACACATCCAAATGTACCCTGTGATGGGCCAACTTGCAGCATACCCCACCCCAAACTCGCAGTAATCAGGGCAAAAGGAAGGGAAATATCTTGAGAGAGGTGAGCAGAGGTGCAGCTGGCAGCACTCCCCAAGCCCAGCTTCCCACAGCATCAGGCACTTCAGGAATAGAGGAACTCTCCCCTCCAAACACGAATCCAACCATTTCACTTCATCTCTGCACCAGCCAAATGAATCCCTGATGCAGTCCCATGGGGTTCCCAGTGTTTAGAATTTTCCAAGGAGCAGGGCTGGTCAGTCTCCAGCCCTGGCAGCCTGCAGGACCCTTTGCAGCACTGAGGGTCCCCCTGCCAGAGCTGTGGAGCAAGAGGCAGGGGGACCCTGCTGGAGAAATGATCCTGTGGTGCCTCAGCTAAGGGGTCTCAGGGTAGAGACTTCTGTCTCCAATTTGGGTTCTGATAAATGATGTTCTTGGGCAATAATCACTAATCCTGTCAGGGGAGACCTCGATGACAACAGCACTGAGTCATCCCCCTTGCATAGAGCCCCCAATGGCTTTCACTCCCCCTTCCAGGACTTGATTCAAAACAGTCCCATCTGTTTTCAAAGCTCCTTATCTGTTTGCTTCAGCCTGCAGCTCACAAGTTTGCTCTTTTTCCCCTCTCCTTAGGGAAAGGCCACGTGTACCAATATGGGCAGTGGGTTCAGGCAGCACTGAGGAATGAGTGGATGTGGCTCCTGTAATCACTGGTTTGAGTGATCTCTGCACCCTGAATCACTCTGCTGAGCCACTCTTTGCAAGTGTTGTCCCACACAGCTGCAGCTCAATTCAGCCTGGAAAAACATTTATCCCCTTCACCACCTAGGAAAGTTTATTTTCCTTTAGCATGAACCATTACACATAACACAACCTAGAAGAAGATGACAAGCAAAACCAAATTGGACACATTTTAAATGCCTATTAAGTTTTAGATATTAGTTCCAAGATCAAGAAATGCCAGCTGTTGCTTCTGCTCATTTTCTGGGACAGGTATAATAAAAGAAAAGGATTTTGGAGGAATGCACTCAAAGCTTAAGCTGAAAGGGAAGGTGGCAGAGGAAGCAGCCCCCTCCAGCAGTGAATTACTCCACCATATCACAAATGCAAATGTGGACAATCCTGTTAAACAGGCTCAAAGCAATTGAGTCTCATAGTGAAGTTCACTGAAACTACAGGAATTTGCCCTCGAAACCTTCCTTCAAGTACCCATGTCTGCACTTAGAGATCATAGGAGGCATCTAATAGATAAAATTATCGACCTTTCCAAAGCTCACTTTAAGCTGCCTACAGGGAATCACATAATTATGGGATGAAAGATAAAGCTTTGTCTGGGATAAGGCAGCACAAAGCAGTGAGAAATGCATTATACAGTTATCATCATTTGGGCTTCTTTCCAGCTGCCTCCTGAGGTTCCTGTTTCCAGGATCTCCTCAGCTGCCCTGAGATTCACAAACCGACCAAAGGGAGAGCAGCACTTGCAATTTCAACACTCCAAGAGTCTGGGCTGTAAGATGTAAGGAAAGAAATCAAAAGCAAAGGGCCACAACCCTTCAAGAGCTGCAAACATCATGGAGATCATCATTCCCCATCATCTGTGATCTGTCATTCTGTGATTACCAGGAAGGGCTGGAGCTGCAGCAGCATCTAAAAACACCATGGGCAGACAGTAAGGGAGTATAAAACCTCATTCTTAGGGCACAGAACAACCACTAAATCACAGGGGTGAGGGTAAAAGCTTCCTCCAAGGACTGGCTCGCCCATAGTTGTTCTGAATCAAGATGCAACTGTCAGCTGGCTCCTGTCCCTTGAAATTACTTCCATCTGCCTTCACCCAGCCAAGCTTCTGGCATAAACAAAACCCTTACAACCAAACATCCTCTCTCTCCACACCCCACCGTGCATTCCATTCTGGGAAGAGCAGATTCCACGCTGACCTACAGCTCTGCAGACAAGCTGAAACACCCCTGGCCTGTTTTATTTTGGAAGAGAGGTGGGGGGCAGCTGTCTCCCAACACAACCTTTCTTCCCATTGCAGGGGAACAAGCAGAGGCTGCTGGCTGCTCCCTGTGTCCTTCACTAAGAGACAAAAGGGCATAATCCACACCAAAATTTGCAGCAAAGCTACCCAGCACCTAGCAAAGTCCCAGGCTTTTTTCATCTTGGACCTGCTTCCATCCCATCCCATCTTCCTGTCATCCCCTAGGAGAGGGGAGCTTTGCCCACAAGACCTCCCAGTGCATCCCCAGGAATTGCTGTGTGTGTTGAAGCACTTATCAGTCAGATTCAGAAGAACAGAATCCATTCTGCTCCAGGATGGCAGAGCTGGAGTGCCGGACTTAACAGGGATACAGTGATATGCAGCTTCAGTGCAAAAGATCACATTAAACTTGAGAGATTTTGCATTTTCTCATGGACCCCACTCCTTCATAATAAAGGAACTGAAGCACAGACCTGACTGCACACAAAAAGCCAATTCCAGAGCCTGGAGCACAGCTCCATCCCAGCATCTACCATACAGTCCACTGCACTGTCCTTAAGCATATTAAAAAAATAAAC
This sequence comes from Brachypodius melanocephalos, assembly GCA_013398615.1. Lineage (NCBI taxonomy): Eukaryota > Metazoa > Chordata > Aves > Passeriformes > Pycnonotidae > Brachypodius > Brachypodius melanocephalos. The sequence continues at coordinate 7,068,675 of VZSR01001459.1, forward strand.
CCTGCAGTTATCCTTCTTTTGGCTTTTTTTTTTTTTTCTTCCTCCTATTTTATTTTGTTACTGTATGCTCCAGTTGCTGTTGGAAAGCAATTTCTGGTCCAGGCTCTAGGTCCATTTAACAATTCAACTAATAATTGTATTTTATTTCTCAGACTATTAGCATGTAATGGAGCAGCAGCAGCCTTGGCTCCTGCTGTCTGGGAAGAGAGAGAATTTGTGCCAAGGGCTAAGTGCATTGCCTTGGGTCAGCTGCTCCCTCCAAATCCCAGAGTGCATTATCTTGGGAGTGGGAATTCACCCCACTCTGCTCTCAGCAGGAACTGGAGCTCCCAGTTGCTTTTCAAAAGATAAAGAAATATCAGTGTATTTCCTAGTGCTTCTCCCCTTCTGAACTCCTCCCAAATAACAGAAAGCTGCCTAAATGAGATGTGCACACTCACAGAACAAGTTAATTAATGGTCTCAGCCTAAATTGGTGAAACCAGCATGCCTTGAGCAATGATTTAGCACTTCAACACTCCCTGCCAGACTTTCACCTTCCAATCGGTCTTTAATCCCCAATATTAACATTTAGCTCCCCGCTGAGGGGCCTCTTCCAACACTCAGCTCTTTGGGAGCTCATTCTGAAGACAGAAAGAAGGATGCCAGGTTCCCACTGAGCTCAGGAGCTGGAATGGGGCTGCAGAGCTGAGGGGGAACATCTGCAACATCTGCCCAGCCCCACAGCAACTGACAGGAGAGTGTGCAAGGGATGAGCCCTTCAACCCCAGTCAGACCAGCAAAGAGCCTCATTTCTGAGGTACCAAAGCTCCTACAGAAGCAGGTTTAAAATTAAGATTCCTCCCTGCTGAACGAAGCCTGTTCTGATCCTGCTTCATCCTGCCAGCATCTTCTCTGGTGAGATGTGTTTCCTTTTATGAAAGAAGAGAGCAAAGAGAAGAGAGCTGGGGAAGGAGGAAACATTTCTAGGAGCTGCACAGGTGTGTTTGTCCAGCATGCTCAGGTCCTGGCTTGCAGCAATCACTGTACCCAGGTATCTGCTGCACACACTGGAGTGGACTGGTGGCTGCTCTGAAAACCCAGCCAGGGTCAGTCACAGCCAGGGAGAGCATCACTCTGCCTGGGACAGGCTCCACAGAGCAGAGGTGACAAGGACAGAGGGGTCTGAGCTGGCGCCAAGCTCAAGGAGCCTCTGCTGCAGGGTTTGTAGAGATCTTTCTCCTGCAGAGGCTGAGCCCAGGCTGGGCTCCGGGGCAGCAGGCAGAGAGAAAACCCAAAGAACTGGTGGACTCCTCATTCCTGGAAATGTTCAGAAAACATGCAGGTGTGGTGCTTAGGGATGTGGTTTAGTGGTGGAGCTGGCAGTGCTGGGTTCATGGTGGGACTCAGTGGTCCTAGAGGGCTTTTCCAGCCTCATTGATTGTGAGATCAGAGGCAGGGAGCAGGGGGAGGACTGGAGCACAGCCAGGCCCTGCTCAGCCCACGAGGGGGTCAGCACCTTCCCCTCTTGCACAAGACCTGTCTGATCCCTGAAGATGCAACAACAGATGGGGAAGAAGAAAACCAGGGCTGTCCCCACTCACCCACCCCCAGACCATCTCCAGGAGGAGCAGAGCAGGCACCACCCCTGTTCCCTGCCCAGCTCCAGCAGAACCCATCTTTGCTGGGACACAGCCACTGGGTCAGGCAGGGGACACGGGGACAGCAAAGCCCAAGGGATGCAGCAGAGCATTCTGACACCTCTGACCAAAGCCAGGGAAGCAGCTACACACAGAAACCTACTCCAGCACTCCCCAGTTCTTATCCAATTATGACATAATTCTTTCCTTCCCCTCAAGGATTAAAGCAACAAAGAGGGAGCACAAAGGGAGAAGTGGGAGGGCTGCAGCAGCATGAGGGAGATGAGAAAGCAGGGGCTCCTGCCTTTGATGTTTGGATGATCACATCATTGCAATTACTGTGTCAAGGGCTCTGCAGTGTCACTGGTAAATAAATCATCCAAGGAAATTAACTGTGCAGGGAGCTTGCACCACTAGTCTCAGCAGGTAAAAATGAGAACGGAGGAGTCAAAGCATTGCAAACACAGGAAAAACTCCAAAATGCTAGGAAAACAAAGTAACATTTCAAATTATTTCTATAACAAATATATAATCTGTGTAGGTGCCTGTACAAGGAACATAGAGACTTTAGATTCATCTACTGTTCTTTGGAAAATCAAGCCATTATTTAATCATGCGTAGTCTTATTGCAGACAGAGAGAGGATAAAGAACTCATTTGTCTCGTACAAGAAAGAATCTGGCACTTGATACCTGTCCTGATACAGCATTAAAAACTATGCAATACACTAATTATTCTCCTTCATCACAAAAAACCTGAAGTTCTCTCTTCCCCTCCCCTGCTGTCACAATGAGGTGATCACAGTAACACAGAATTTCACACCTCACTCTATTTCAGAATGATCCGAAGTAAAATTCCACCCCAAGCACCTGACGATCGGTTGAGCTGAGCTCTCTGCTGTGGCTGATGCCCATTTCCAAGATGAAAACAGATCCATACAAAGAAGCTTGCTCAAGATCACCGGTGCCAGGAGCAGCCAGAGCTCCCACCCACCCTACCCAGCCACAGCTCCTGACAGAAAACACCCCAAATGAGCAAATGGATGGGATGGAGCAGAGGCTAAAGCCTGACTGACAGAGACATTCAGCCTCTTTCCTCTCTGTGTCCTCTGCTCTCATTCAGTCTCTCCAGCCTCACCAAGTCCAATTTCTTCTCAGCTGTCTGCCCTAAGCTCCCTCATCCTTCCCTCCCAGCCCAGAGGTGAAGCTCCAGAAATGCTTTCTAAATGCCTGCTTTGCAATTCAGAACATCCCTAAACTGTTCCATCAGCTCAGTATTTGCCTGTAATCCCCTTTGGATCTGAAGTGTTTATACAGTATTACTTGCAAGATTTAACTCAAAGATAATTAATTCAGTTCTGTGATTTTTGGCTTCATTTTGACTTTAGGGCAGCAAAAGAAAACCATTGCTTGAATCAAAGCATTTAGAAATCTGACAAACTGATTTACAGCCCTGCAGAGAACTTTTTAGCCCTGCAGAGAACTTTTTTTTTTTTTTTAAATACAAACTTGTTCCACTGTTACCCACCCCAATTTTTGTTTAAACCCACCTACCCATGGTGGGAGCACAAGTCCTATAATCACACACTTAACTGCTGTATCATGTTTATTTTAATCAGAACCCATCCCATTCAAGTTGCAAGTATTTAAAGCCCAGAGCTGGAGTGGGAGAGCAAATTAAAATGAGAGAAGCAGTGACAGTGATGGCACCCACCAACGTGAGCAAGCACAGCACGTGTCACTGCTCTGCAGCCCACCCAGGGCAGGGGATGCAAAGGATAAGAGGGATGGCTTCAGACTTACAGAGGGCAGGACTGGATTGGGGAAAAATGCTTTATTGGGAGAGTGGTGAGGCTCTGGCACAGGGTGCCCAGAGAAGCTTTGGCTGCCCCATCCCTGGAAGTGTCCAAGGCCAGGCTGGATCAGGTTTGGAGCAGCTTGGGATAGTGGAAGGTGTCCCTGCCCATTGGAACCAGATGATCTTTAGTGTCCCTTCCAACCCAAACCATCCTGTAACCACGAAGTCACTATTTAATGGCTGAGCTTGTTCACAACACACAATAGAAACAGCTCCCTTTCATTTGAATTTGCTAATTGAGCTTCTGATCATTCAAGCCGTGCTTTGCTGTCCCCAGCAGCATCAGTGGAAGTGCTCCGGGTGTGAAAGCAACCTTTAGCTACTGCCAGGTGGAAGCACCTATCCTGCAGCCCCAACCTTCTCCACCCCCTGCTCCCCTTTCACGTGAAACCTGACACTTCAGTGACATTTTAAAGGGTCTCAAACTGCCCCTGAGCAAGAGCCACCTGCTACCACCACACCTTCCCTGCAAGAGCTGTTTAAAATTGCTGCACCTCCAAGCACCTCGAATTTCTCAGACTGATGCAGCAGCAGAGTTGAGTCTTCCCTCCCACACGACCCTGTGTAACAGAATGCCCCTAAAAAGTAATTTATCCTCAGAAAAGAGTCAGGAAAACCTTGCCTGACAGAAGCCTTCTTGCTTTCAAACTCAACTCCAGTTACGTTTTCACAGCTGTAAGAAAATACGATTTCATCTCGGTAACAGATCACAGATTGCTTTACAAACACTCAGTGAATCCTCACCGACCAAACCACAACGGAATAATGATCCATTCAAGTCTAAAAGAGTAAAATGTCCCTGAGACAGGCAGAGGGAGGGTGTTTCAGATTACTGCTGTCCCACTGGAAGTTTCTGTGGATTTCTCCAGCCCTTAGCCCGAGATGTGACACAAACCAAGCCCCCCACAAACTCTGCAGGGTGACCACACTGCACTGAAGCTGTGCCACACCAACTGCAGAGCAGCTCAGCTCGAGGACCAGCACAGCACTCACAGCATCCCAGCTGGGAAACACATTAAAAACCCCCCAAACCCTGCAAGTCCCAATGGGACTGCTTTTGCAGCAAAAGATGGATTCATTATTTATAGCAGAAAAGAAGGTGGCTGACTGCAGCTGAGGATGCCACTGTGGATTGAGGAGATGTCCTGATACGGCACATTATGTAAACAACACCTACACACATGAGGCTCCTCTCACCACACTGAGAAGTTTTCCCTGTTTTTCATAAGGAACAAAAACTTCTCTCTTTTAAAATCAATGGAATCAGGGTCTGGATTCTGAACTGTCTGTAAGTTCAATGGGTGACACCCAACTCTGGTTCTCTCCATCTGAAGTTCTCCAAGCTCTGTGCCCACATTCCCCTGTCTGGCCACTTTCTAGTCAGTGAACATGACTTGATTTTCAACCATTAATTCTTCACAATGGATGGCCAACATCCTCAAATTTGCATTTCCACCCCATTTACAGTGAAGGGACATGAATTCAGGGCACATCCTGTGACAAGGGATGGTCTGATGAAGCACTTTGTTGAATAGTTTAGAAAACTGGGCACCAATTTTCCATTAGTGGGCACCAAGCCTTGGTGCTTCGCCTTGGCTGCTGTACTGCCTATCATGATATTTTTAACACCTTCTTTGCTGGGTGACCAAAAGCAACTCCCTGCTCCCCAGTGATGCCTGACCTGATGTAGCTACACTTCTAACAACACGGCTCAAAGTCTTTGCAGAACTTGTAAAGGCACAGGAAAAAGAGAGAACGTGAAAGCAGAAATTCAAATGTAGCTTTAGCTCATTAATTGTATGCCACAATAAGGATAACACAAAGAGAACTTGCAGTACAATGCTCCTGTGAGCACAATCTTTGGGAAGGGGATGCTCTGAGCTCCATCTCCATTTTCTGTCCTGACTGGCTTCACAGAAATCAAACCAGGTGCCCTGCACAGCCACAGTGACACAACTGCAGTCAGGTTCAATACTTCAACCCAAATGTTTTAAGTGATTGCCCCAGTGAGAAATATGGCATATGAATTCCACAAAGTGTTTATTCTATTCCTCTGCCAGAGGAAGAGAACCAGGAGAAGAGCTCACTCTCTGTATTGCTTTTATGCATCACTGTCAGCAATCTCATGGTGAGGCAAAGTCCTTTCAAAAAAGGAAAAATCCAAATGTCTATTTTGGGAAATTCTCATCCACCACACAGCATTAGAGATACTCAAGGGACTCTGGCTTTATGTGATTTAACATGGAGATTTACACCCCACCCCACCTCCTTATTTTACAGTCTTTGGTGGCATTATGCTTTGAGGTTCAGTAGCTCCAAGCAGGGCTTCTATTTAAAACCATCTTTTCTTTGCAGGAAATTTTGTTATGTGACCTTTTTTTTTGAAAAACACGTTTTTGGGAAAAGAGTGTCAGATGGCTTGCTGACTTCTGAGACATGCAGATGCAATGAGCAAAAAAAGTACAAATCCTGCTGGTTTGACTCAGAAAAAGGCACCTGCTAAAGTTTAGAAATAGAGAACATCAAATTGTAGAGAGGAAAGAATGGTTTAAAATACTAAAAATCCACATTCACTGGCAAAGGAGCAGGGGGAAAAGACAGGCTTGACACATGCTAGCAAAAAGTAGGAAATTCTTCCTTTTAGCTTACATGGGTAACGTTAAAATACACACACACAATTACTCAGATCTTCCCCTGGGAACCCCAAATTTATGCCTGGCCTGTAGAAGAGGACAACACATCTGTGACAGAGAACAGACCTGCAATTATGTCTCTGTTGTGCCACCAGCAAGCCCAGCATTTATGAACACACATCCCCAGGGACGAGCATCCCTCGCAGACACAGCTGAAAGCTCACACATCTCCTGCTTGCAGCCTCACCACCTCGTGCATTTCATTTGGGGCCTGATTATTAGATGCCCACAAGCACCTATTAAATAGACAGAAGAAAGCCCTGGCAGAGCAAATCCCAGCCCTGCTGTCAGACAGGTCCAATAAAACCAAGAACAAAGACTGCACCAGCGCTCGCTCTCCACGCTCCTGCGAGGCACACACGGATCCAGGAGCAAGGATCCTGCAGGAAATGGCACTTGGTGGCACACTGTCACCTTAGTGGCACTTGTTCCCCACTGTTTTCTCTGCAGGAGCAAAGTGTGGAGCTGTTGGGAGGTGAAATATCTACAGCAGCGTCTTCTAAACACGTTTAAGGGACAGCCCAGGCAAACCAGTCCTCCCAAGGGCTCTTAGGAGGGGAAAAGAAAAGCTCATCCCTTTGCAAATCAGAGGCAGGAAAGTACAACTGCCACGAGGAGCTGGAGAGGAGGTGCAGCAGCAAGGGAGTGTCACCAAGTGTCCAAAGCAGGGGGAATGCCCCTTGTCCCCAGTGTGGGAGCAGGAGTGGCCAGCACCTGATGCCTGGCAAGGTGCTCATCCACCTGGGCCAGGCACTCACCCCCAGGAAAAAGGGACTGTCCTGAAATGTTAAATGCCCAGGGCAGAGAGCCATAGACATCAGAAGACACCATAAAAACAAGAAGTTTATTTTCTACAGCACCACCATATTCCTCATTTCCTGCCACAGTTACTTACCTACCTGTGCAAGCAAAGGAAGCCCATTACCAACAAATCAGAGCAGTCATGAGCTTTCTGTCCCAAAAAGCACATCTAGCCATTCAACAAAACACCAGCTGCAACATTTCTCTGCTGCTTTTATTCCTTACCCTACCCAAAATGAAGGAAAAGGCTATGAAATGCTTTTTTGGACATGCCCTGCAACATGCACAGACACTGTTCCTGGGCCAAGGAGATGTCAGCAGAGGGCTGACCTGCTCTTCACATCCACTGACATGGGCTCATATACCACCAACATCCTCAAAAAACAAAACCCTGTTGGGAAAAATCAGTGCTTGCTGCTCTTGCCTGCCAGCAGAATTAATCTTACTCATGTTGGTTCCCATGGCATGGCTATAAACTTTCACATCCTGTAAATACACAGCTAGACATGAAAATATCAACCCATTTTGTGTAGCTTCTCTCTCTCTTCCCTTTACAGCCAGTGCCAGCACCACGGTAATTCAAACGCTGTGACTTGGGATTCCTTTCTGGCAACTGCCCACACTAATTTTAAATTAAGGCAGGCTTGGCCTGAAACCAGCTTGCAGAAGGTGTGTTTTCCTTTGTCTCACCAATGCAGGGACCAAAACAGCTACAAAAAGAGCCAGAGCCCACATCGTGATGAGGATGAAGAGGTTGCAGGGGGAGAAGAGACAAGGATTAATCCGAAAATACCTTGTGACAGTTTCCAAAACAGAGCGCCTGGAACGAGGAGGGGAAAGCCAGCTTGAGAGCAGAGACTGTGTGCAGCAAGTGAAATAAATGGGAAGATATCCAGTGAGTGGATCACTGCAGAACAGCAGAGCCATTGAGGAAGCTGTATCCCCACAGCTGCACTCGCCATGCCCGGCAGCACCGGGATAATGTGCTCGTAACTCACAGAGGCATCAGCAAACAGCAGTTTTCCTGCTCCCTGGATAATTTAGCAAAGGCACAGACACTGCTCTGTCATATTTCTCCTCCCTCAAAGCAGCAGCATTATTTTTTTCTGGGGTTATTTTGGTGCTGGTTTGGATTTTCTTTAAGAGAGAGCTCTGGATTAAGCAACCTTTTTATTTAAATAGCAGCCCAGGTTCATTGGTTCAGAGCAACCCTGAAAATCTGATATCTCCAAACAGCGTCAGATTTCAGAAACAGCTGGAATGAAAACACCTTGGCACACATCCCTGCACAACAGCATCGATGTGCCTGGAAAGCCTGGAGAATTTATACTCCATTTAACACTACACTGGGAATTCAGTGGTCAGTTTTCAGAAATACAGGGACATCAGAAGACAACAGTCACCCTACACACAGGGCTGTGCCACCAACACAACCTGCCAGAGTAGCTGGATTTGTGGGAATTCCTGGGGAGCAACTGTGCAGTTATTGCTGCTCTCAGATGTTCTCCTGCACACCCATGGGTGCTGTGCACCCTCACCTCGGACACACCAACAGCAGCAGCTCTTTGCCTGCTAAGAGAAATTGCTTTTAAAGTGAGGCAGTGAAAGATATTGTTAGAAAGCTCAGCCTTTAATCTTGGCTCAGGGCCTGCATTTACATCCCCTTTTGGAAGGAGAGGACTGAGATCAGCAGGTCTGCAGCTACAGAGCAGCTCTGGACAAGTATCTGCCTGTCAGCTCCCCACAGCCACGGGGATTCCTCCTCCTCCTCCTCCTCCTCCATCTCTCTGCTGTTTGCATTCATTTCAGGCAGCACCAATTCACCCAAATCTCCTTCTTTACCACACTGTGATCTGGGAGCTGCACCCACCCCATGGCCACCTTCTCCCCAGGGCCAGGTAGGAGCTGCCAGCCCCTCAGGAGGGCTGGGATCCTCCAGGGAAAGCGAGCCAAGGCTTGCCTGCCAGGTGAGAGCACCCAGAGCCACTGGGGGAGGTGATGTGCCCAACCTCCTGGTAACACCTCCAGGATTTGCCACCTTGCATCTCATTCTGAGCAAGCAGGAGAGCTGCAGGAGGGAGCTCAGCTACAGCACTCAGTGCCCATGTCAGCAGTCCAGCTTTTCATGCAGAGACTGTCAGAACAAGGGGCAGAAATCATTTACATTGCAGAGCTGAGCATGCATCTAACACACAGCCAGCTTTACATTAGCAGTTTTTCTTCTTTAAATGAATCTTTACAGTCCACCTGATGGGTTCCATCTTTCTGCCCATCTGTTGTTTTAAACCAGACCCTCCCTGCTCACAACATGCTCAAACCCAAATAACCTGCACAGCAAAAACGAGGAGGTACCCAAGGCTATTTTCTAGAAGTGGAGCCTCAAACCCTTTCTCAGACAGGCAGCTGCTTTCTGGGCAGACATCTCCAACCAGCACCTCCCTGCTCATGCAGAAGAGCTCCCCTTTCCTCCTGTGCATGCACCAATTTCATCCCACTTGTGTGCACAGACAGGAACCAAGCTGGAAGATAAGAATGCCCTGGCAGGGATATTGCCTGCTTTAGTTATTCAATAGCTCTGGGAGCCAACTAGGGCTTTGTTTGCTAAGCAATGACAGAGTATTCAAATTAGGCTGATTAAAACCATTCAGTCAAGACATCATGCCTTTAGAAATACTGTTTGGTTTATGTTACAGCTTTTTTTTTTTTTTTTTTTTGCCTCCCTGAATTCAGCAATTCAGATTGTTCCTCCAGCAAGCCAAACACACAGATGATTAAATTCTTGCACCTCCAAAGTATAAAGGCATGACAATATTTGGTGTTTTCCAGAGCAAGGTCTGAATAATTGCAGTTTTACCAGGACTTAAAGCCACTTGGATACTTCTGGACACAAGCCAGTTTCCAACCAAGTTGAGAAAAAAAAACTTCTTGAGAAAAACCATCCCAGCACACATAGAACTTGTGAAAATCAGCTCGTGAAGGGGCTGGTGCTGCCAGGAGATGGGCATTAAACTGCCCAATTTATTCAGATAATTCCTATAGGCTCCACTTGAGACTCAAAATTCTGTATAAAGTTTTCATCACCTTCACAGTGGCAAAGCTGAAAGTGCATTTAACACAAGAATTTCATGGTGGTGAAGAGCAGCAGAGAGGCACTAAATCACAAACTTGTTAACCCTCCCAGGAGTTAAAGGCACTTGCTGCCTCTCATTCAAACAACCCCTGTGGTTTTACTGTCTGGGAAGAGGAGCACCTTGCTTTGGGACAGCAATTCCTTGGGAAGCAGTGTCTCTGGTTCTGTCCCACAGGTAAAGCCACCCAGACCCATTCTCAAGGGATCTTTGCTCTTCCAAACTTGCCCTCCGGCCAGCCCACGCTTGTTTCCAGCAAGGTGTTGGATTATATGCGTTAAGAGAAATATAAATCCCGTGCTGGCAATGTGCTGAGGGAACACATTTATCCACAGTCCTGAAGCAGAGCGCAGCCCTCACTGAGGGAAAGCCCCATCTGTGTCCCTCCAGCACCAACAGAAGGGTCTGGCAAGGCTTTTTCTTGGGGAGCAATGTCAGCTCAGTCCCAAACTAAGTAATTATCCCCTGCTTTATAACAGCTCCCCATTTTCTATCACCCAGCTGGTTGTTCACAAGGGATGTGCAGCAATCCAGGACACAAGGCAGATAAAATATTTGTGGGGTAACTGGCCTGGGACCTGTCCAGCCTTGACAGGCACATCCTGCCTGCACCAGACCAGCTTGGAGGGGATTCCTGGAGACAGGAGGCAGAAAAGCCAAACAGGAGCAGGGCAAAGAGCTTCTGGAAATGTTTTGACAACAGCAGTTGAGAACCATCACACTCTTGTCTCACCTTTAACAAGTTTCTCTGAGTCAGCTCCCTCCCTTCAGCCTAGAGCAATCCTTACAGCTTTTTTTTTCCCCTTAAACACAGCATTCCCTATAGGCTGGCAGTTAATTTATGGCAATTCATTAGGCTGTTCTAACTCAACAACAACAACAATTCACGATGTAACTTTCTCAAATGAATTCTTCCCAAAAACACTACCCCACCCTGGCAAAAAGTTAATTAAGGATCCTTTTACCTGCTCTCTGAAGATCACAGGGCTGATGCTGTCAGACAGGTTTGCTTTCTGTTATTACCAATTTCAGCAGGAATTCACCTCTCCTAATCCCATTCTGAATATCAGGTACTCACAGAGACATTAAAATGAAATAAAGAGGATTACTGGAACCACCCAGGGAGCAGCCTGTGCTGGGACAGAGCTTGCACAGAGGACAAGACACAACTGAGTGTGTCAGGATGAGCTGCTCTTCTAAAATCTGGAGGATGTGCTGTTCCTCTGAAGCCCCCCCTGGCCTTCTAAATATTTGCTTGAGGTTTCCTTGCAATGCAGAGTTTCCTGGTGGAATGGAGAGCACGCAGAGCACATTCCTCTGCTAAGTGTCTTCTTCAAAATTGGGGTAAATAGCAGCACATCCCTGCCCAGCTCACACAAACGGCTTGGATTCTAATGGCAGGAGCAGAGTCTGAAAGCACAGCTATGGCCTTGCTGCTGCTTTTCACCAAAACCAGTTGATTTTGTGCTCTGCCAATCAATACAATTAATCTCCCTGAGTGGACACATTTATCCCAGTAAATGGTGGCTCTAAACTGTATTATTTAGGCAAAAGGGGAGTTATAACCATGCCAGAAGGTTCCTACAGGTAAAAAAAAGTAACCTGCATGAAAAAAAAAAGCTATAATTTGTGGTAATGAAGCCATTGCTAATGTTATATTAGTGTCACATTAGTCCTGAGAATTTACTGGACAGCGGTAAATTTGAATTTAATTAAATTTTTCTTCCTGTCTTTCCCCACCCTCCCTTTGGACATGGGTGTCACAGCTGCAGAGAAATTGCTGGCTTGAAAGAATTGCCCAGCGAAAATGCAAACAAACACAAAACTTTCAAAACCTTTTGTCCTTGAGAAGGGCACAGAGCACCATCAATAAATCCCTGGGAATCCTTCCTACCCACCAGGGTAAGGTGCTGTGCCCAACCCAACATCTTGCTTAGGCACAAAAAAAAAAAATCCCAGTTTCAAGCAAAAGAAAGTCAGCATAGCCCAAAAGTGACAGAGTTACACAGACACACTTCCAGAGAAATTTCTTACAGCCCAAGACATTTATTAGGAGTGAGATGCTAATGTTGAGGAACTGCATTAAAACTACAGAAGAGGTCCAGCCCCTTGGATGCTGTCAGTGTGTCTGGGCCAAGATTAATCTGCTTCAAAGCCTCTGCTCTGCCTTGAACACTCTGCTCGTGTTTCAAGCCAACATCCTGGGGCCTGGCAGGGATTTTTTTTTATCTACAAATTCCCTTTACAGAGCATCCCCAAAGCTGGCTCCTACCTGCTTCCTCAGCTCCCTGTGCTATCACTCCTCCTCACACCGTGCCAAGGAGTTCTCCTGCCTGCAGGTTTGCCCCCTCCAACATTTGTCAAGGGTTTTTTGCACTGCCCTGTGCAAACCCTCTCTTTCTCTGATGCTCATCTGCAGCCCCAGCCTGTGTTGTGAAGAGCCCCTCGACTCAGGATTGCAGCCCTTAAACTCATTTACTCTGAGTTACTGCACAAGCTACAAGAACCTGCTCACACAAGAGGCCACTGAGCCAAGGAAACATTTCAAGCAGATCTTTCCAGCTCCTCAAAAACACAGGGAAAACAGATTTTGCTTTGGTTTTAATTTTGCACGATTTTTCTCCCTATGCACAGATACCTTTCATATTCCATGCAGAATTGAGCTCTGAATTTAAACTCACAAGCCTTGGGGACCACCTTTTACATTCCACAGTTGGAGGGAAGGCTTGCAAACTTGCAGAATTTCTCGGGATAAAAAAAAAAAAAAAAACAAAAACAACAAAAAAAAAAAAAAAACAAACCAACAACGAAGTTAAGATGAGCTAATTCCAAAAGGCCTTTCCTTTTTTTCTGGGGAGTAAATGATGCTAAAGCATCTTTTACTCAAGTGACATGCTAACCAGCATCAGGACTGACCCTGAGACCCCCAGAACCCACAAAACCTGCAAAGAGCCAGCGCTCTCAGGGACTGAATGGGACATGAAAGAAAAGTCTCTCCAGCCTGAGGTGATGGGCATTGCTGCTGAAAGCAAATTTTCCACCTGTTTTAGCCCCAGAGGAAGACAGCAGACTACACACAGGTCTTATCATTCATCTACTACAAACTTCCTCATCAGAAACCTCCTCCTCCTCCTCCTCCCAAACCTTTCATTCTTTTCCAAAAGCACCTCAGCTGCTTTGGGCAGAGCAGTACCTGGAGTGTTATCAGACATCTTTTTCTCTCCAACAGGAATTTCCACTCCTGGCTGCTCTGGGAGGTGCAGCACAGCCCTGAATCCCCTCCCCAGGCCTGGGAGAGGCTCTGATGGCTGCAGGGCACAGGGATGGGTGTGCTGGGTGGAACAGCTGGAGAGGATGGCAGGCAGAGATGCCCCTCTGCACCCAGGGTTCACACAACTCCTGCAGCACATCCCCACCCTCCCGAGGCTCAGCACTACCCTCACATGGTGCCCACAGTGGTGCTTTTGCTCAGACAAGTTTTGCAGAGGGAGGTGACAGGCACAAGTGATAAATTGAGAGGAAAATCCATTTCAAGCACAGGATGATCCTGGCACCCTGGTGAAGCAGCACTGACAGCCCTTCAGTGCCAAACAGAGCACACGTGGTTATAAAATACACCCTGTGCCCTGCAGGATGCTCAGAGGAAACAAATATCCCATTTCCCCCTTATTCTCTGCAGTTAATTGTGTAAAACAATCTACTTGAGTGCTTCTTTCAGCAGGGTGAGCAGGCTGCTGCAGGAACAGTGGTACCTGTGTCAGATCTGTGTCAGATCCACCAGTGTGTTCTAGATGGGAGTGACTGGAGTTCACACCTTTGGCTCCATCTCCTCCTCCTGATTTCAAGCCGGTTCCTGTGAGAAAGGAGCCAGGATCTGCATTTTTGCAAACAGCTTATTGGCCATTTCCTCTTGACTTCTGGTAATTCTGCACAGCCCCACTTGGCAGCCTGAGAATACAAACCCATGTGGGTGAAGGGAAGCTCATACCTAAAATCTGGGGGTGTGAGGGCCAGACCCCACTGCTCTGCAGCTGGACAGATGTGGAGGGCACAGCTGGGTCAGATTATTCTCTGACCTTCCTCTTGCCTTCCTGTCATGCACTGAAGGCACTGACCTGTTCCACCACTGAGTAAAGGATGCCCGCTGGTTAAGATTAGCTGTCACAACACCCCTGGCTTGGCCAACACACCTCAGTGTTAATCAGGGACTCCAAGAACCCAAGATTTAAAAGGCTGCAACTCTGGAAATTATGGATACTTTTTAAAGGAAAACAAACAAACAAACAAAAACAAACAACAAACAAACAAAAACACCAAGAAGAAAATTAAATGCAACTTCTGGCACCTCAAAGCAGGGTTTTGAGGCACATATCTAAAAGACTCATCATATAGGAGTTTGGAAACTCTCGGGAGACGAGTCCCAGGCTGCAGCCTCCCACTCTGGGCAGCCACATCTCACCCTGCAGCTTCCACAGCTGAGAGGAGAGAACAGAACACATCTCCCGAGCTGCTTCTCATGTTTTTGCACAAGTAAGGACACGGAATGACACATCTTTCTTTGCTGATACAAAGAGCTATAAAAGCAAACACCTCTCTTCTCCCCAAGCCTGCAGCAGGACTGCGCCCACTCAGCATAACAATGGCCAGAGTCAGAATCTCAGGTCACCTGTCACTCACCTGGACTCACTGGGTGAGAGTTCCTAAGGGTGCAGTGCCAGGCAGTTCATTCCCTGGAGCATTTCCACCCTCCCTGCTGCCCGCTGGGCACCGCTTGCTCTGGTCCCTCCTCTGCCTGTCCTCCCCAGCCCAGCCCCACCCACGGTTCTTCTTACTCCATTGGGTTTTGTTGTTTTGTTTTGAATTTTTTTTTTCCTTCCACATTTTATTTTCGGAGGACAGGACTTCAGAGCACCACCAGCGTGCAAAAACAAAACCAAACAAGCAGAGCTCTGCAGAGGAAGTGCCAGACACACAGTCTGGCACACAGCACACCCCACTCTGTACTCCAACAGCAGAGCTGGAGACAACAACTGCTAAAGCAAACCGGGAGCCTCATTCCTGGTGCCACCGAAATCCCACGCAGCTCTGCTGGAGACGAGAGCAAAGATGACACACTCCAATATATCTGAATAAACATTTGTATCTCAGCTGCTGCAAAGATTCAGGCTCCATTCGAGTCTCATGGAGGAGTTTGGAGCAGGGAAAGGGATTTCTCAGACAGGGAGAAGAGGTGTAGCTTGCCCCAACAAGCATGTGATGCTCTGACAGGGTGTAACTACTGAAAGACAAGATGTTGATGCACTGCTAACAGAATTTGCTGTCATTAAGCATCAAAGCTACTCACACTGGGTTGGAAAAAAGAAAAAAAAAAAGGGGGGGGTTTCAGGCTGAGAATGAGGAGGTTAAAATTAGTCTAAACATCAGCTCCCCTGTGTTTAAAGTGGAAAGAACCAAGTCAGCAGCCAAGTTAACTCCAGACAGCAAGGAACCTTCCAAGTACTCCAAAACAGGGCTAAAGATGGATTTATAACACAGAGCAAAGACTCTTCCAAACCCACCACCCACCCACATGGCTTTGACCCACATCCTCCCTTTACTAGGGGTGCGCAATCAAGAAATCTCCATCCCTGAAGACCACCCACAGTGCATCCAAAACCAATACTCACGAGTGTGGTACTGAAGCAGTGGACACTAAAACTTCTAAAGATTAGCAAAAATCCTTTTAAACTTTTAAAGGATTGCACGGGAGAAGCAAAGAGGCCCTAACCCTAGAAGCAAGATCTTGTGTCATCCCAGTAACTCCCAGTCTGCACACTCCCCTCCTCTCTTCCTTCCCACTGTCAGGCTGACTCGAGGAAGCCCCTGGCTCTCTCTCCTTCCTCAATGATAATCAGTTCATCTAAGGGCTAAACTGAACAAGCCTTGACACTTTATCAGGTTCATGCCATTACCTCCAGAAACAGCTGGCCAACTTTCCTGGTGTCTCCTGAATGCCCCAAACTAACACAACATCATTACATTCCAACCTCACTTCACCTTCTGTTTCATGGAAAGCCATCATCAGATGACTCCTCTCTGGTTTCCAGCAGATACTCACAGCCAACCCTCACAGTGATTTTCTTGTAAGTGCAATGAAGGCAGAAACACGGAGAAGGAGCTCTGCTGCTGCCAAGAGAGGCAGGCTCACACGGTCAGCACGAGGAAATACTGACAGATAAGCACATAGCCCGCTGCCAGATAATGCATCAGCCTCGAGGCTGCCAAGCAGACACCTCCTGGAGCTTCCCACTTCTGTCTCCCATGTAAGCAAAAATCAGGTGGGGCTGGAGAAGGGTTGAGGAAAGGTTACTCTTCCAAACTTTCTCTTCCACACAACAGCACAGACCATTAAATCAGAAAAAGATGCAATTGGCTTTCAGGGTGTTTGAGACAACAGCAGAGTTAGAAGAAATTCTGCTGCCTTGATTTAAAAAAAATCTTTTTGGAAGCGAGAAGGATGAACGAAATCCAGGCATTCAGAATCTCCATTAGCCACACAATGCATGCACATCTCTCCAGCCCACTCGGGAAGATGCTTACAATCAATGCCAGTTGTGTTTCAGCTGCTCAAATGTTCGATTCTATGAGCTGTCTGCTAAGCTTTTCTGACAGTGGAGGAGAAAGAAGCGATTTGAAACACTCAGCCTATTTTACCATAAAATTGACAAATGTGGTACCCATTAGAAGGATTCCTACTGCAGCACATCCCTGTGCAGTTCCCACACTTCTCATTTCTGCTCCATGTGCAGAAACTATCCCATGCACTATCCTGTGTACAGTGCAGTCATGTTACTGAGAGAGTTTATTAAGATTTTGGTCATGTAAAATTTGCTTTTAGCCAGGCCCTGCTGTCAGGCAGCATTCTTGCAAACAAAGACACTTCCTTGGTTTTATGCACAAGAGTGAACTCAGTGTAGGGAGTTAAATGTGCTTAAATTGCTGGGTCTGCAATCCAGAGGGGTTTGCAGTTTGTTTTCTAAACAAGGAACAGAAGTCTAAACTAAGACAGAGTAGGGATAAAGTGTGAGAAGAAAGTAAGAAGCACTTTCCATGCACTAGAGACAGCCTGGAGATCCTCCCAAGCTCCAGACACACATTTTTCCACCATTATCACCTTCAGAAACAAACACCATGATAGAGTATGTCAATGTTTAATCTCAAACATGCACACCCCTACTTTTTTCCCCCCCTCTTTTGAGATTTAGGAGATTTTACCTTTATAAGAGCTGCTTGCTTTCCTGGTTGGACTCAGCCCCTTGCACAACAGCTACCAGATGTGTACATCTGCTTTCCATAACATCCAAGCAGGATTGTAAAGTTGACTGCAGGACCTGTGTTCCCATAACCTACACATTTAGCACTGCAATGCCTCTGGAGGAGTTCTGTCACATAAAATCCATCAGCATGCTGTGGTCTCCTTCTGTGTCCTGCCCAGTCCACAACAATGACTCTGCCTAGCTCCTCTCCTCCCCTCCTGTTTTTCTAGACCCTTCTCCAGCTTTCCAATCTGAGTTTTCTTCCTGTTCTAAAGCATCCTCCTGCTGTATCTCTCATCCTCTACCCCTTCCTTACATTAAACTCAAGCACAGAGTGCAAGGAGCACGACCATGCAAAATTATTCCACAGGTTCTGACTACCAAGCAACAGCCTCTGCTGTATTCTCAGGGCCAGGGCAGGCTGGCTACAGTGGAAACACTCCCCAGAAATATCCACTGATTATTTTTATTACTTTCAGGCTTCTTTCTGAACTAGACAAAGTGGTTTCTGTCCCCAGATACTTCTAATGCCTCTCCAAGTGCTTCTAGGACTTGCTGGGAAAGAAGGGAAAGGATGCCCAACTTCTGCTGAGCTGTTTAACATACTATTTTAAAAATATAGAGTATTCCAGGCGTCTGTTTCCTAATCTTATCCTTCACTTCAAAGAGAGGAAAAATCAGCCAGATAATTTATTCATAAAGCTGGAACATCTGGCAACTGGAATTTCAGTAAAACTGCCATTTCGTATCTCTAAAAGCACATAAATATAGTATTCCAATGAGGTACTTCTTCAAAACCCCAGGCCAATTCTGGTCTTAAGATTCCCATTCACTTCAGGAGGGTCAAGATTTTGTCAGTTTTGCATTTTTTGTTGCTTGATTTTCCATGAGAATTTTCAGGACTGAAAGCCTTGAAGGCAACCTCTTTCTTGGGAAGTTCTTTGCAGAGAGAAACATTCTGTGAGATCTTTTCATTTTGACACCATTCGGCAATAATAACCAAGACCACGCAGAAAAAATGTGTCTGTGCTTTGTTTCTGCTTTCAAGCACACAGGGTTTGTTTTCAATGCAACACAAGGTAAATGGATTTGTTTCTAAACCATCTCTCCCTTACACTGGGATCTGAAAAAAAAAATAAAGGATTAATTGCATGAAAGAGATTTATATACAGGGAGATTAACCAGCCTATGGAACTGTCTTTCAAAGGAACTAAAGATAGCTCAGACATTAGCATGAGAAAAACTGTAGGGCTACATTTCTTCCATATATTAAAGGGTTTCAGATGCCCATTTCTCACTGTGAAGGCACGGCCACACAGCAGAGCCTGTGTCCACTGGAACTGATCACTGCTGATCAATAACTGCAGGAATTGATCACCTGCATTCTCTGAGACCAACAAGCAGCAGCTGAAACGATTCTTCTGGCTCAATAACTCAACCACAGAACCTCAACACATATCTAAAGGGTCTGAAAAAGTTCAGCTTCGAACTTGAAGGGTGTAGCAGTGATCAATCCTGGCAGAGGAATGAAGGGCCTGGGGGGTTTGTGCCTCCATACATTTGAGTTCTGGGGCATCTTGGCAAACACTCTTGGACAACAGTTTTTAACAGTTTGGTAAATTGACAGATAACCCCAGCAGAGCTGTATTTTCTTCTACCTCTTCAGCATCCCCCTTCAGCACTGAAGTTCTGACAACTGCAGAAAATCTGAAGCTCTTGTCAGCTCTGTGTACAGCTGACCTACTGAGAGTTAAGGCTCTAAACAAAGGGGCCATCACATAAAAGTATTTCCTTTCCTGACACTGCCCTGTAAACAGCCTACACAGAAAACAAAGGACCAAAATTACAGTTTGCACGTATGCAATGTGCACTCTGTGTTTTTCAAAAATTACTAGAATTCTGAAGGAATTATGGTTTAAAGGTTTGTTGCGTTGCTTTAAATAGCAAAGGAAAACAAAAATCCCTCCTTTCTCTAACCTCTATCATTTAAGCACAGAACTGTTAACCATTGCTGAAAGCACTGATGCATTATGACTTGGGGCAAGAGGAAGGCTGAATGCTTTGAAATGGCTGCAACTAAACAATAGCAGCTTTGCCCCTGGGTTTTTAACATTACATTGGAAGCAAATTGCTCAGCCTGTTCAAAAAATGAGATATGCACGCTCCGAACCGTCCAAGGAATTGTTCCTATAACTAAACATTGTCACACATTGTCACTGCTGGTGACATACACAAGATAAGGATGTAAAGATGCCCAAACGACCTATTTCCTGCTCTCAGACTCTTGACTGAGTCACCCTCAGCAAATAGTTTTAAGTACTGACCAATCTTGCAGCATATGGCGTGTGCTGGTTTATCTGAGCCTGATTACAAATGTCAAGGTGCCAAGCCCAAGCCTCCCATCATTCCTTCCTGTGGTCTAAAAACCTTGATCTTTCTTTATCTCCCTTGCAGTGGTGCGTGCTCTGCAGCTGTCCCCGGCTGTCCAAAAACCCTTAAATCAAAACACAGCTGCTTTATGACAACTCTTGTCTGCAGGCAACTCTTCCCAGTCACTCTGCAATCAATTTCCATGTTAAGCACAAAAGCTGTTTCACTGTGGTGGTCCAGTTTGAAATGATCACAACACGAGTCAAAACACCGCATTAGCCCCCGTAGAGAATTTGCTATTTTATTCTTTATGTTTCGGTATATAATCCAAGAGGAAAGCTCTGAAATGTGATTTAACCACATGGTTCTCCCAGCAAAGGAGCTCAAGGAGAGTTGTAACTTTTATTGTCATGGAACCAAAACACACAATGTCCTTCCTTCTCCATGACACCCTGGGAAGGGGTGACCCAAGCTGGCTCCTGTCCTGGTGTGCCATTCCTCTGGGCTGGCTGTGCCACCCAGCTGAGACCTCAGACACAGCCTGGGGCTGCTCCTGAGCTGGAGCTGTCACCTGAAACCAGCCCAGACTGGAAAGGGCACTGGGCAACACCAGCACTGCCCAGGAACCAAGAGAGCAGGAGGGATCTCAGCTCCGCTCACCCATGGAACTGGACTGGCTCCAACCACTACCTCAAAGATATTCCCAACAGGAATGAAAATCTACACAGAAAAGACCTAAAACTGGTGGCCTGAGCATGATCTCATTGTTAAGTCAGGCACTTCCAGTCAGATGAATAAAGTCAACATCCCCTTCAGCTTCATTCCTCTGGATATTAAAGCCAGGTTTATGGAAAGTGGTGCCACCCTCATGGGGCTGCTGCCTGACAACCTCAGGACCCAGAAATCATTTAACACAAATTACAGCTCCTCTTCTGCTGGTTTTCCCAGGCTGGCCTGTGCTACACCACACCTAAACAGAAGTTTTCTCTGAACCCTGGGGTTGAACAGCTCTGCCTGACAGGGGAGATGCTGTCCAAGGCTCAGAGATCATCAGGTCCCAGAAGACACAGGAGTGTGCAGGCTGCTAATTCAGAGCTCCCTTCCTGTGCCCAAAATCACGCATCAGGCCACTCTCAGGTTTCCTTGGTTTCCAAACATCCGTGGCTCCCCCCCTCCCTTTTTGCTACTCTTCATATTCATGTAACTGCTGTAACACAGCATCCTGGGAGGGGGAAAAAAAGCAAACAAAAGACATTATAGCCAATTTGTATGGAAAATCAATTAAGTTCAGACATCTCATTAACCTTCTAACCTGCTTATCCCCCAGCTTTAATTTACACTACTGCTTGCAAATGGATTTGACACATTGGCCCACCACTTCCCTGGGAAGGTGCAACAGGCACGAACAGAGTTCTTGGATCCCAGAATTCTCCATTTATCCAGGTCCTTCCCTCCCTCCTCCCTGCCATTCACTCCATGCTAAGAAGCACTGGAGGAAGAAAATAGGATACAGAAAATATGCAAGAGCCCTTTCAAAATCCTGTATGCCCTGCAGTGGGCCTCCTTTTTTTACCTTCTGTTGCTTTAATTACCAGAAACTACGAGCAGAATTGCCTAAACCAAGAATGCCCAACCAGGGCCACGTCAGCAGAGTCCCACAGTGGTGACAAAGCCACACTCACAGGAGCCTTCTCACCCCACGCTGTCACAGGACTGAGCCAGGTAACACACACTGAAAAATCAGTCCTAGGTGCTGTGTGGAGTTCTGGTTTTTCATGTTACAGCACAAAGTCTAGGGAAGAGCCCCGATTTCTGTAGCTGTGATGCATTCACAACCTTTCCTCTGGGGATCTCTACAGCAATTTCATGTCACTGCCCAGAAAACACCCAGCTTCAGACAGCACAGCCCCAGCATTCCCACAGGAAACCACAGGAAAATGGTCACCTGCATCTCAGACCTCAGGAATTTGCTTGCTCCTGTCATGTTTTCAAAATTATGGGATTCCAGGGCTTGTTAACACACTGAAAGGTTTCTGTACAATCTCCTTTGAGATGACATGCATATTTCTAATGGACTGAGGAGCAAACTCTTACCAAGGGTTTTCACATGTTCAATACATCAGAATTAAACTAAAAGGATCGAGTCTGATGTGGCTGCACCCATGCAAGGCCAAGAGAATCAGCAAGATGAATCTCCCTGCAAAACAGACCAATCCTTGAAATCCATGCTGTTGCAGGAAATGTAAATCTTCCCAAGGCAAGCACTGGTAACTTCTGCAAATAAGCTCCTCAAAAGGAGGAAAAGGGGCAGCTTCAAGGGTGTAATTTTTAAAAAACCAGAGAATACAAGTGAAAATACATGCTTTTTTTCTAAGCATATGTTCCTGCCTCTGTATGAGGCAGCATAACTAAAGCACTGCAGTCTTCCCCAGCCTGCAGACACAGCTCTCCAGCCAGTGCCCCTGCAGCTGCTCAGAGATTTCCCAAGTTACAGCCAAGTAAAAATTGATTAAAGCCTGGACTGCAGCTATTGGGAATCCAGCAAAAGTTACAAGAATGAGCTCAGCTGCTCTTTGCTTCCCATTAGGCAAAACTCTAAATAAAGGCAGTGCTTAAAGAACACAATCCCCTAAAGGAAAAATCAACAGCCCCCCTGGCAGCAGCTGAGCTCTGCCCTGCTCCAGCAGAGACACAAACACTTTCAAATGGATCTGTGCCTGAAAACCAACGCAGTGCAGAAGGTGAGGGCTGGACCCTTTTGGAGACACTGTCCTAACAAGCTCCTAACCTGGTCTCTCCCTGGATCTCGCCCTCTGGGCACTCTCAAACTTGTTTCCAAGAGCGATGTGTGCAACATTAAGAGTTTTCAGCTGCACTCAGCAAGGCTGTGCTCATTTCACCGAGGAGCCACCTAATCCCATCTATCTAAAGAAAAGGCAGCAGTGAGGTCGAAGGTAAAGCATTACCTTATTCTGTATCATAGCAATGACAGGTCAGAAAGCCCAGTCTAAAAGCACACGGTGCTCAGTGTAATTGAAAGTGATCCCAAGTGCCCAGGCAGCCGGAAATCTCATCCTCGTTATGCAGCAGCTCCTAAGAGAAGTTTATTATTTCAATTCAGTTCAAACCCATGCAACGGGAGACTAAGAATTTGAAAATTCAGCAAAAAGGAAAATTTTCTCCAATAAAAGGTAAATCCGGACTTTAAAATGCCACAGGGGAGAGGGAAGATGCGTGTCAGGGCTGCAGAGAAGCTGCGCTAAGGACGGGAGGAAGAAGGAGGCGAGAGGAAACACAGGGAGAACAATACTGGGAAAGGGGCTATTCTGGGCAAGAGGGAGAACGCGAGGCCGAGCCGGGCAAGGAAACAAGTGTAACAAAGGCACAGGAAGGGCTTCCTCGCCGCGCAGGGAACGATTTCTGTCCGACTGCCTGCCCACATCCCTGACCGACCCTGTGCCGGCGCTCAGCCCAGCGCTGCTCGGCTCCTTTCTCCACAGGAGCCAAGGGGCAGATGCCCAGACCGGTGAGTCTGCCCTGCTTGGCAGAGGGAAAGATCCTGGGGATGCACCAGGGACCGAGGCTGGGGATGCTCTCAGCCCCCACAGCCAGGTGCTGGTCATCGCCCCAGCCAGAGCAGGTTCCATTGGCGATTCCCAGCCCATCACAGCATCCCAGTGGGAATTTCACCCTCCCCGAGAGACTCCGCCTTGGCTTTTCCAGGCAGTCCGGTTCTCCTGCAGACGCCGAACTTGAACCAGGCGCTCCGCACGGGGCTGTGCCCGCTCGCAGTGTCACTGTGCGGGGGTACCCCGGATATCGCTATCCATCCATCCATCCATCCATCCATCCACACCCCGCATCCCGCCCGGAGAACAAAGCACCGCCCTTCCCGGCCCGGCCTTACCTTGGCGGGGGCTCCGCGGTGCGGGCAGCCCGGGAGGGGGCTGCCGGCCCAGCCCAGCCCTCCCCCGGCCCCGGCCCCGCCGCTTCTCCCCCGCGCATCCACCCGCGGCGGCCCCGGCTGCTGGGCTGGGCTGGGCTGGGCTGGGCTTAGCGCCGGCCCCGCTGC
Organism: Brachypodius melanocephalos; assembly: GCA_013398615.1. NCBI lineage: Eukaryota > Metazoa > Chordata > Aves > Passeriformes > Pycnonotidae > Brachypodius > Brachypodius melanocephalos. The sequence goes on from VZSR01001459.1 coordinate 7,092,508, forward strand.
CCCCCGAGCAGGGGGAGGGCGAGGGGCAGCCCCGCCCCGGCGAGGGGGGGACCCGGGCAGCGGCAGCGATGTCCCCCGAGTGTCCCCGCGTGTCCCGGTGCCCGCCGCTGTCACCCCTCGGAGCGCCGCCGCGCAGCGCAGGGGACACGGGCAACTTAGAGCATCCTGATCCTCAACTTCACACGGAGAGGGAGCGCTCCGGCCCCGCTCACGCTCACACGAGCGGGCACCAGCGGCAATTCCTTGGGAAAGCCTCTCCCGAGCTGCCGTGGATCCTCCTCCGCCTTTGTTTTGCTCCCAGGCGCACCCCCCAGCCCCGGCACCGGCCGTGTGTCATGTCCTCCGCGCTGATGGATGGTGAGGGGCTGGATCTGCCTAAACCCGGCTACCCCCGCTCCTAAGGAGCCTTTGTCACCCTCGCGATGTGCAGCAGAACAATGAGATGAGTTCAGGAATACCCGTGCTGGTATGTTACAGACGGGCTCCTCATTACCATATGGAAATGAGCTGCCTAAAGTAATGAATCGCAGCCTGGCTATTGTTTGGGGGGTGTCAGAGCCGCTGGAGGTGCTGGCAAGCGGTGCTATAAGCCAGGCTCGCCGTTTGCAATAAACAGCAGCACAGCGAGGTCCGTATATGCCACAAAACAAATCGCTGCAGCTAACACAGCACTCGTGTAGCAAGGAAATCCACTCCAACATCTTGCAATGAATGAGTGTTCTGCTATTCTTGGAGAATTCACACAAATCTTTGTTCATTCCCTTGACCAAAATTAAGAGGCTCACAATAGCCTCCTAGGAAAATGAGATTTTTTTTTTTTTAATGGCAATCGAATTACATCAAATAATGGTTATTAGCCCCAGAAACACAGGGTCTTCCTATTTATCACATCCACAGACTGCAGTGCCAGACTACCTGGTGCTTTTCTGAAAGCAGAGCAATAAACACAGCTTGACTCTCACACGTATTTTGCATTCATCTCCATCTCCACTGCACAGCATTCCCTGGCTGTGTCTCACCCATGCCATTTTATGGCAATGATCTCTCCGTGCTCTCCTGGCACTTGCTGCATCAATCATGCTAATGATGCTCGTTCTTTTGCTTCTCCTCCCTCATCACTGCTTGCACCTCAGGGCCCCCACACCCGGTTTTTGCTGCCATCTGACTTTTCTGGGGTTTTCCTTCCCTTAAGCTCCTCTGGGGTTGTGGTTTGGGCGCTGAGAAGTGTTCCCAGGTATTTCCCACTGCCAGGAGGGTGACAACGTTTGCCTTTTCTGCCCCAAACTGGCACAAGTCAAGGGCAATGCAAGAACAGCTTTAGGTCACCAGGTATTGTACATCACCACCCAGAGCTTTCTCCTGTGTTTTCTGCATTTTGCAGCTCCCTTTTGCCTGTCTTACTACAAGTTTCCTGAACGCTCATGTGATAGAAAGTTTATCTTCTCCCTAGAAATACCAAACAGGTTATTTGAGCTATGTAAAACTCTGTATCAGTAGTCTCAGATTTTCAGATACCAGCAACCACCAACTCCCAGTGGGCTCTGTACTGCAGGAGATGAACAACTACTCTGCAATATCCCTAAAAACATTGTTCTACATCACAAGAAATCACTGCCTGCTACTTCAACCATCCCCCTCCTTCCTGCAGATAATACTTCGTTAGGGGAAATTACACTGGCAGATATTTTGATGTGATGTATGCATCCATTTGCTCTCCACAAATAATCCTAAATCAGAATCTAGAGGCAGAGGAGCAAGCTTCCTCTGGGCAGAAAAGGTCAGCCAACATTTATAGAGGCTGGAATAAATGCTCTTTATCTGGTTTATAGCTGTATTGTAATAAAATCAGGAGCCTGTAGAAAATACTGCTGCTGCACCTGAACAAAGTGCGTGCAGAAAATGAGTGATAGCAGAGCACAACAGCAGAGAAGACCTTCCAGTGTGATTGATGAAGGAATGCAGGGCAAAATTCTTCAGCTGAGTAACCTCTGCTGGCTTTGCACTTGACCCTGAGACACCAACCCACACCAGGACCTCACTGTCTGACAAATCCACAGCAGCTCTTTCCCTCTGGGGCAGAGAGCCACAGACAAAGGACAGGCAGAAAATCCTGAAGATGTGGCTTGCCTGGGGTCTCACAGCAAGGCACAGAGAATTTCTTCCACTTTCAACCAAGCTAGCTCAGACCGCAGCTCACAAGAGATGCCTCAGGTTTGGTGAGAAATTCCACTTCTAGTCCGTAATGGGGAGCAGAATTCAAAGATTCAACAACAAAGACCTTTTGCCTTCCTTGTCCAACAGCTATTTACACTGTTCAAAACTCCAGAGATTAAATGCTTTGCAGCACAATTAGTCAACACATGTATGGATCTGTTTCCTGAGTGTTTGCAGTCTGAAACAGAATCTCTGCATTCCTAGCCCTGAAACATTATTTTTTTGGCTATCAGCTTCCTAAATAAATCTCTAAAGGCTGTGGACATGAGTCAGATTCGGAAAAAATGGCTGAATTTATGCTACCTTCCTTACATGAAAGGCAGACCCAGCTCTGACCATACCTCTTTCCAAAATCCCTTTACAGCAAGGAAGGAATATTAATGTTTTAAAAGGTACTTTGCCTCTCTGCTGAGATCTTCCACTGCTGCTAATCTGTACAAACTGCCAGAGTGGGCTTCATTTATTATTTAGGATGAACAGTGCAATGCCAGGCTAAATGAACAGCCAGTCCAAGCCATCACAGCATTCTTCTGGGAGACCCCACAAGCTGTTTATGTAGCTTGGCACTGACATACACAGATCCTAAAGTGAGGAATCATTTCAGGAATGGTGAGGCACAGACTTGCAGTATTTCATGGCCTCAGCACAGCCACTGTTCAGCCAGCAGCTACCCAGTTTTTGGGGAATGTAGGGGGAAGAATTGCTGTTTGGCTGACACCAAAAATCATCTTTTGAGTTCCCCTGGAGCTGGAAAAAGCTGATAATCACTCCAGCAATAAACCACTTGCCATGACTGGAGACTCTTTTTTGCAGCCCAACTGAAAAAAGCAAAATATACTCTCAGACAAAATCATTCTGCTTAGCTCCAAATGCTTTTATTGCTGATTTAGCTAAGTTGGCTGATTTTACAGTAACACCAAGATGACAACTCACATGCTGGAGCTGTGCACCTGAGGTGAAGCACAAACCTCCAGAAGAGAAGGAGAGCAAACAGCTTGGATGGGATATGGGATCCAAGTGGTGACATTTCAAATACATTCATAAACATTTACAGTATGGGCAGGTACAAAGGGGTTTTTTTACCTTTTTCCAGGTACAAAGGTTTTTTTTCCTCCCCCTTTCAGAACAGGTCTGCAAAGTCTTAGCTCCACACATTTCACTGGTGCAAACTGATTTTCCATTTTTCTGCCCCAGAGGACTGGAGCCTGCAGGACAGGTAAAGAAGTTCAGGTGCAGAGCTCAGTGAGGATGACAGCCTGGTCAGCCCTGAGCACAACCTTCCTCCATAAAAAAAAGGAGATTAAAGGAAAGGAGGAGGGATGGGAGGGGGTTTCCTTTGCTTCTCCAAAATATCCTTGGGTCTGCTCCTCATCAAGACCTTTTGCAAGCAGAATCTATTTGTGGGGTGTGATGTGGTTCAAGTCAACATCATAGAAGACAAGGGGTTGCTGGCTTTTCTCTGTTTTCAGATTCATATCACTGAGTAGTCAGATTTGTGTATTTTTAGAAAAGGAAATGAGGTAAATAAAATGCAGAAAGATAGAGTAAAATGATGTCATTTACCTTAACTGCCAAAGCACACAAAGTGTTGTTATAAAAACACACCAGCAGCTCCAAGTCCTGAGAAGCTCTCTGTAAAGCCAACTTTAAATGCCATGGTGCAAGTCCAAGGTCCAAATTCAGCAAACACAATTATTGGGTGCTTAATCTCAGCTTTCACTGGGGCTCCTGGGGTATCACTGAGAGCACTCCTGATATCTGCACCAGCCAGGTTTACAAAGCCTGGCACAGCTGAAGTGTCTTCCTTTACGTCTGCACCATTATACAACTCCTGCTCTGTTTTCAGACATAGGTTTTTGTGTTTTGTCCACAACAATTAACCACATTTCCCTGATTGTTTCCTTTTGGTGCTTTAAAAAACTCCTTGGTCAAACTTGCTTGATATTAAATTATTTTTGAGCTACCCTTTGCCTTAAATTTAGGTACATTGATACCATTCCAAGGTATTAAGCTACATAAATGCATTACTTAAACATGGGGAAAAAAATAGACTTGCTAATTATGTCCAACAGTAAACCTCTTAAATACTGCTGCACAATCTTCATTTTTCATTCAAATGTGGCTCTGTTCACAGATACTCTTCTCAAACACTATAAAGGCAATTAGAATTGGTAATGACTGTAAACACCATTAGTCCTGGTAATTTGCTCTTTCCTACAAGTCTGACACACCCGAGGTCCCACTGCCAGTTTTTGTCTCTGATGTTACAGAAAAAGATTGTGGTGGTCTTTTCTGGCCTTCACCCAACTTTGAGGACTTAAAATTAAGGATCTAAAATTTCAAGACCAGGCTGGATGGAGCTCTGAGCATCCTGGTCAGAGAAAGGTGTTCCTGCCCACTGCCAGCAGGTGGAATGAGTTGATCTTTCAGCTCCCTTCCTTTCCATGATTCTATGAAAATCAGCTCAGTGAACCTGAGCTTTACCCATGCCATCACCCTGCACCTCCATTCTGTGAGCCCTCCATAACCTTTTCCATCTCCTCATTTTGTCTGTTTGTATTGCAGGTGAGATCCTGTCTCCTACACACAGAATTGAGAACAGCTGAGCTCAGAGACTGCAGATAAACTCTGCAGAAGGAGACAACGAGTTTCCCCAAGTTTAAATTTCTAGCCTCCTAATTTTTCCAGTGTTTCTCAACAAAAGGCAGCTCAGCAGGAGAAAAGGACAAGAAACACAGCCAGGTGCTCCAATGCTCTCAGAGACCTTTATCCCATGTTCAATGGTAAGAAGAGAAAGCTCATTGGAGACATTGGTGCTGCTCCTGTCATCACTAAAACTGTTCTCACAAAATTATGCTTATTCTGATGGCTGACAGCACAATCTGCTGGGCTTTTCTTGCATTTCTCCCACTTCACTATTCAGCAATCCTATTCCTGCTTCCACAGAACTAAAGGCAGGTTATGAAAGGGAAAGAAACACAAGAGGGGCTCCTTACAGCCCTTCAGTCCAGCCACCCTGCACTGCATCCACCTCAGCATTGCATCCAGCAGCTTCTGAAGGGCTCCTGGGCACTGCTGAGCAAGAATGTGCCTCTCCAGGGGACCCAGTCCTGCATCTGCAGCACCAGTGATGCCAGAAGAGATGCTGCTTCTGAGCATTCCTCTGCATCTCTGTGCATTTACATCTGAATGGTACAAAGGTTTTACACTGATATTCCCCATAAACTTCTGCATTCTGAATTATCTGAAGTACTGATTAGTTTTTTTTTTTAAAAGATACACTTAAAAAACAATTCCCTGATTTGTTCCATATCCAAAGAGTTTAAAATCTGGCCTTCTAGTGCCAAGGGGATCTAGAGACGTCACCATGTATTAAAAAAAACCCCAAAACCCACTACTCATGGTCTCCTCAGGAGATCCAGAAGCACATTACTAACATCATACATTAGGATTAGCAGCTCCCTTTATTATTTTTTTTTTAATAAATGGAAATAGCCAAGGGAACAGTCTGACAAGCCAAAAAGCTACACTCCTGAGTCTCACTCCTCCTCACAAATCCATCCTCCCACACAGATCCCCATGTGTGTCTGGAACCCCAAACACCCCCAGGATTTCACTCACTTTCCGTTTCAGTCCTTGCTAAGCTTCATATTGTGAACATCACGAGACCCAAACATCAATCACCCTGACCATGAGCTACAGCAGCAGAGGAGGCTGATAAAATGACAGTCTGGGGGGCTCTTTGATCACTCCTGAAGCACGGCTTTGCTCAGCTCTCATGGATGGGCAGGGCAAGGTCCGAGGACAGCCACTACACACAGCCCCAGAGCTTATTCTGGGATGCAGGGCAGAAAGGCTGCTTGCAAAATGCTGTTTATGCCCTCAGCAGTTCACCTCTTAATTTCTCTTCTTACAGAACACTTTATGATGTGCCCAGGCCTGTTCTTCACCACATTATTGTCCTGTGACTTTGTCTGGTCACTAGGGAAGGACTGTCAGGTTTTTTCCTCTGTTGTTTTTACCCTTATTTTGGCTTTCATGTATCAGAGACAGAGCTTGAGGCTGCTATAGAAGGGACATTTGAACTTCTATCTCCAGGCACATTTGCCAGCCATGAACCAGAAGCACAGCCACTCTGCTGGGCGTCAGATGGCTACATGGAAAGTTTATGTGAGGACTTTTGTTTTGCCTTTCCACCAGCCAGTCTAGGAAGACACATAAAGATAGAAAACAGCATGACACTAGAGGCATTTAACCAGCTAAAAATATTACCAGAGGTCAATGGACATAATTCTGACAAACAGAGCCCTGCTTGTTGGATCCTGTTTATTTGATCATAAGAGCTGAAAGTGCTCCAAAGGGTTTTGTTATGGTGGTGTCAAGGAGAAATAATGACATTGAGCCCATGAGATTTGCTCTGTCTCGTCAGTAATGCAGCCCAGCTCAGACTGTGACCCATTGAAAATGAACTTGCTGACCTTCCATCAGCTCTCTCAGCCTCCAGAGAGCTCTTCAGGGGTGCTCTGAAATGACTGCTGGTGAATGAGGGAACTGTGAAATTACACTGAGTCTCAGCCTCTCCACATACCAAGGGACAGAGCCTACAGACCTGTCCCTCTACAGACCTGTCCATCATTCAGCTCAGCTAGGACTCAAAGGGGAGTGATTCCATGACTCTGTCCTGTAGCTCCATGAAGACAAAGCCATATATAAAGTGTTCCCCCCAAAAAAACCCAGTAAAATTGCCATGGTCAAGCTCCCTTAAGCCACACTCCAGCAGCATGTTTACCCTCTGATTCAAATCCCACACACACAACCTCAACAAAAAACCAAAGCTCACCAAAGAAGCTGAGCTTCTTCATGCCTCTAGACATTGTAACAGGATGACACAGTCAAAATCTCCTTTTGGAACATAGAGGTTAAAGAACAAATTAGGAATTTTTTTGGCCATGGAAGAACATTGTGTAGGTGAACTTACCTTTGGCAAGGAGAACATCAGGGATCAGAGAAGGCCAGAAGATGCCTTGGGGTGGTGCAGAGCATCACACTTCAGGAGCAGGGATCCTGCCAGCTGAGCCTCTGCCCTGGGGTACTCGAGCAGAATGGGCTATAGCTGGAGCTCAGGTGGGAGTGCAGATCAAGCAAACTCACAGAGAATAAGGAGCCACATTCAAACAGGGAGTTTGGTCCCTGTGGCAGACTCCAAGCACAGCTATGCTCCTCCAACATGACTGAAGAGAGAAGTTAAACACCCCTGGCTGAATTTAAAGGGGCTCTTGGGAATGGGTGGAGCACTGGGTGGGGCTGCTCAGGGTGGTTTAGGCTCATCAGGGCCCTGCCAGAGACCCTTTGAACCAGGTCTGTATGACTTCCTAGGGGAATTTTAAAGCTTGCTCCACAGCAGGAATGAAGTCTGCACTTTCTGCAGATATTCATCTCCACATGACAGTGTGGGCATCCCCACTTCCAGCAGGTTGACAGAAGAGGTCAGAAAATTGCTTGGCAGGGAGGATTTAGATAATACAGAAGGTGTCTGTGTATGGGGGGCAGGAGACTGCTTCAGTCAAAGCCAGATCTGATTCTTAACCTCTGACTTGAGGGCACTGCAAGTGCTTCACAGAGCTGGAGGCATTGCAGTGAGACCACCTGAGTCAGCCAGCCTTCTTTTCTTCTTCTCTTGCTGTTGAGAATAGTGCTTAAAGCCAGAGGAAAGTTTTTGTTGTTTTCTGTCTTGTGCAAGTTAGCACAGAAGGCTGGTTTTGATAGATTTTTATGTCTAGAAGAGGAGCTGCATTTACACCTGTTCATGCTCTATAAACAAACCAACAGAGTCTGTGATTAGACCACAACATGTCAGGGCATCCAGAAATTATCCACAAGCATCTGCCTCATTAAAATCTGAGTTACCTGGGCTCCTACACCTGTAAATTGTAAATTTTGTAAATCCCACCCTGCAAATTCAGAAAACTTTGTCCGCTACCGGTGTAAAATTTGTCTGGGAAGGTACAGAAAGTACAGAGGATCTCACAGCAGCAAGCTTTTAATTACCACCTGCTAATCACCACAGCGATTAAATTGTCATCAGTTCTTTGCTAGTTCCTCTTTAACCTCCTTTATCTGCACCCATCGTGGAAGGAACCTGGATCCAAGGACTAAAAGTGAGGTGGTGACTCACTGGCCCTAATTTCAGGGATACAGTTGTATTAAATCATCTTTAATTCTTAGGTGTACTTAACATGTTACAGTCTAGAAAATGACAATTTCATGTGGAAGCATTAGAACAGCTTGGGTTGTGTTTGGTGAATGCCATCTTAGATCTACATTTCCTGCTTTCTTCAGCCATAAAATGTTCCCAAATCCAATGTTCTTCACTCAGAGCCATTTATTCAAATCACTGACTAACCTTGCTACCTGTGTGCCACTTTGCTGCTTTCTTCCCATTTATAATCCTTCACTCTCCAGATATGCAAATTGTTGTATCTTGATCTTAACTGCAGCTCGATTTGCATTCACCAGAGCAAGTGGATAATCCACAGGAGCCTGGTTTAAAAATTGCTGCTAAATTCAGGGCAGCCAATGCAGAGGGCTACAGAGCAAGGGTAATCTCTGGGTGGGTTTCATCCATTGCCACAACAGCCCAGTTACAGAACATCCACAGGAGCCAACAGGCCAAGAGAGGCATAAACAAACAAACACAATAAATTGGATGCCCAGCCCGCCAGCAGATTAAGTCAAGAAGGAGTATTAAGTTGTTTGGGTTCTCATTTAAAAATAAATAAATCGAATCTCCCAGTCAATCTGCTTAATGTCTGATTGACATTAAGTAGATAAGCAGTGATTTAACCTTATGGGGTAGATTTCTTCCCATGATGCAGAGGTCGCGTCACACTTGGAAGATGACAAAGTGAATTTTTTAATTTCCTGTCCTACCACAGGCCAGCTCTGTATTTGCTGGGACATGAGGGTGCTCCTTGTTTTTGTGTTCCAGGTTCTCCTGGGGCATCCTGACAGGGACCAGCAGAGTGGAAACAATGCTGTCAAATGGCACAGCAGTGCAGGGGATGATTCCATGCAGGGAAAATTCGCCTCATTTACAGCAACACAGAAAGGTTTAATGTGGGATGTGTTCATCTGGTCATTCAGCATTTCCCATTCCTGGGAGCCACTCTGCACAGCTCCTTGTACTGCACACCCTCAGTGGCTCCAGGAGTGCCAGCAGAGCCCAATATGCCAAATGATCCAATGCCACAACAGCCCCCGGGTTTTCTGCACCGTGTTTTATTGTGTTGGTTTCTCTCTCCATTTCTCACGGACTGACTGAGCTCAAATTGGCTCTCACAGCAGAGCTTCCCCAGCCACTCAACAGGTGATTTTTCATGTTGTGTTCAGGTGTCAGTGCAGCTCCCTGCACCCACTCCTCCCTTAACCCCTGGGTTCCAGGGATGTCCACTCTTGATTCCTTCCAGGAATCTCCTCTGCCATCCCTCTGCCCCTCAACACAAGATTAACCCATGCAGCACCCTTTTCTCGTTAGTTTTGCCCTCTCACCTCTCCCCTCCCTCCTGAAATGAATAAGTGCCAAGCCCAAACTGGAAGGTTTGGAATGGTTTTTCTGGCCTTTGAGCTTTTTCTTTCCTGGGGCACAGTTTTCTAATTTTGTGACAGCAGGTGTTTTTTTTTCCAGTGCTGTTGACAGCTCTATCCACAAATTCAAAGCGCCTTAAATAGGTTGTTGAGATCTTCCTTTGTTGACAGCTGATGGTCCCCAATGCCAATATAAAGAGATCAGCACAATCCAGTTCAATCCATTAACTCATTTAAATCATCTCTGGAGTGGATGTCAGGCAGGCCAGGCTCCCTCAGTGCCTGCTGAGGCAGCAGCCAGGACAGTTGTGCCATCCAGCTGTGCCAAGGCTTCTTTCAGATTGAAGCATTTCCCTGCCTTCCAAAACTGGAGCCAAACTGGTCAGACCAAAGCTGCTGGTGTCCCTGCCTGTGCTGGGAACTTGCTGTCACTGAGCTGCAGCATCTCCCTCCTCCTGCACCAGCACTGACACCAGCCCAGTGGCAGCAGAATGAATCTTATGGCACAACTCCACTAAAAACATTGGAGTTAGGTTACCTCATAGCAGAGGGGCATCTCTGTGTTCCTCCCACACCTCCTTGGAAAGCATTCCTGCAGGAATCCCCAGAATGGCCTCTGCTGTGCTGCTGTCTTTCCTCCACTGAGCAGTTTTTCATGGCATTGAGGAGCCCTCCTGCTCTCAGCATCCCCCAAGCTTTGCTGGCTCGTGTAAACACCTTTCCACTTCCATCCTGCCTTCCTGGCTCAGCTGCCACTTTCCATCTTATCTTAAAGCCTTTTAATTCCAGTGTTATTCCCTCACTCTCTCCTGTAATTCATTTAGCACACAGCTGCAGAGATATGAGTCCCTGCTGTGCCCTCTCACTTGGCTCTGCAGACAGTAAAGGTGTTTTACATCCTCACGTCTGTCACCAGGGAGGGTCTGTGATTCATTGCCAGGTCACCTCTGCAGCCCCCCAATGTCACCGTGCTGCAGGCTGCTCCTGAACCCCTCCTGAGGGGCTGTGCCTGGGGACACAGCCCTGCATTTTGGGCTGCATTTGGTCCAAAGTGGTGATTTAGGAGCTGACTGAAGGAACTTCTGCCCCTGTGCTGCAAAGGGAGGCAGGATGTCGGGCTGTGCTGTTGTTTCTCACCCCAAGGAGCCCTAAAAATCCTGTGTGTGCCATTCCTCGTGGAGCAGGGATTGCCCCTGGAATTCCCAGCCCTCCAGACACCACACATGTGGATCACTGAGTTTCTAAACCTCACACAGCCTTTAAATGACACCTAAACACCCCAGCCTGCACACATGAGGAAGCAGAGACATCGAGTGACAGAGGACAAGGAGCTCTGGGGTGTGCAGAGCACAAGGAACCCTGGGGACCTTCTTTGCTTTGAGAAGCAGTGATGGAGAATCTGGGAGAGGGCAAAAGAAAAGCTGTTGTAAAAGGAGTTCATTTAGGCTTCACAGAAGCCTTATTCATAAAACATGGAATCATTTAGGACCAGATCTGCCTAATTTGGAGAGGGACAGGAGTGTACATGCCCACAGCATCACCTGGATTCCTGTGGCATGGTGAGGGTTCCATCAGGACAACTGCAGGTCTGCCCCTTCAATCTCTGCATCTCCTCAGAGAAGGGCTTGGAATTTGAATTTCAGATGTCAAATGCCTACAGTGACTGGGTCATCAGGAAATTACCGAGCAAGAAACATTTGGGAAAATAATTTTGCAATGTTTTAACCATCACCATAACATTTGGGTAAGAACTCAACCTGTTGTCAGGCTATTTGCAGGTGGGAAGGGATGAATGAATTGTTCCTGGTGATTTTTATTTTTTTTTTTTTCCCAGGCTGTTTCACAGCTGTTAGCTGAAATTCCAAGCCATTTATTTTTGTTTAACATCCTCACAAAAGATATATAATTCAGACTTAATGCCTCTAGGAAATGTGTCCTCTTTTGCTGAAAATCATGTGATGTGTTTTCAATCACGGAGTCTTTGAATGAAGAACTTTTGCTTCCCGGTAACTGCAAATATCAAGAGCAGAACTTACTGTGGATGTTGTGTTTCTAAACTTAGCAAATCAAGGATGAAATTCTTTTTTTTGCAACAACAACAACAAAAAAGCCCTTTCTTTCTGTAAAAATTCAATATTTACAATGTCTTGAAGGCGGCAAAGCCACAATAAAGAGCAAGAAAGAAAGCAAGGCAAGTGTGGAAATTTCCATCCTAGAGACAAGTTCCCTTGGACAGCCAAGGACATGATTTGTGGCCGGCTGGAAAAAGAAAAATAAGTTGAGAGGCATCACAAAAGCTCTCGACTTGCATGGTTGAGGAGCTGAAATTGGCCCTTCCTCCTCCCTCTTCTCCCCACTGAACTTCATCCAGTGTTTCATTTCAAAGGTCCTCGGGGGCCTGGCCTGTGGCACCGTGACTAAAATGAAATGTTCTGGCTGGGAGCTGGGGAGGGGGGCACGGGAGGGCTGGGGAACAAAGCCCATGGGGAGAGGCTCCCACTGCTCCAGCATGACTGCTACAGACAGCTAATTAACAGTAGACACCAGTAATTAACAGCCGTGAAGCCAGACAGCCTTGCCTGGGGACCTCTGAGGAGCAGACCCCGCAGGAACAGTGGGGTCTGTGGGTGACAAATGCTCATCCCAAATGATCCAATCCCAAATGATCCTATCCCAAGCGATCCAGCCTCTGTCTCAGAGGACTGAGCTCTTCCTGCCGGGATGCTCATGATGAGTGTCACCAACAAATGCCAAAATATGGTTTTTGTAGACACCAAAATGTGTTTTTTGTAGATGCCAAAATGTGGTTTCTGTAGACACCAAAGCTGTTAGAGATGGCACAAAGCTGTGCTGCCCTCCTCATGTTTCTTTCTGTTAGGTCCCTGTACAGGTTTAGGAGGTGGAAATTCCTTCACTGATGAGAACAGGGTTTTGCTTGTGGCAAAGAGTAACAGAGGGGAAAACCTGTGATTTCTCCCCAAAAGCCAAGAAAAACTGTGATTGCTCCCCAAAATCCTCAGCATACCATCAGCTACCACCTCAGCTTATTGGTGGTTATCTCCCTTCCACACACCCAAGTGCCTCAGCAGATGGGGCTCTCAGTATTTATGTTGGTGAGAAATTTAAATAAATTACAGCCCTGTGACACAGATGATGGTTAGTTTTGATGTTAGATAACGTGGAGTTGTGTCCTTAAAGCTTTATTCATGCAGATGGATGGAAGCTCTGTCCCTGGGAGGGCACCCAGCAGGTTCAGCACTCCATGAAACTGCTCATCCTCAAATCCCAGCATGGGGGCTTTTCCCTTCACCCTCCAATGAGCAGAACAGGGCTGTGATAAAGCCAGATTTGCTGCCTGATCACCTGGCATGACTAACAAGGGTGCGTGGTTGGAGCAATTTACCCAGAGCTGAACAAGCTGAGAACCTCCTGGTTCACATCCCCATCCTGGGCTGGCCGTGCTGCACAGCAGAGACACACCAGGTGTGTGTCCAGCATCCTCAGAGACAGACAGACTTCAGACACACAGCTTTGCCCTGCAGACCTACTACAAAATAGGGACAGCTCATCAATGCAGGCAGTTCAGCTATGGAAGGGAATGCTGCCTTCACAATTCCCTTGGGACTGACTGAAAATGCAGCCTCCCTCCAGAAATCTTCATATATTCATTTATCTCTCTGCCAGGGGCAGCACAGCTCGGGGAGGGACTAATCATGCACTCTGCAAATCACACAGGGCTGCTGAGCCCTGGCACAGCCAGGGGGGCTGATAAAACAGACCCTGAAATCAGAAATCCACAGTACTCCCATTGAAGAACCAATTGCTCTTTACATGCTCCGTGATTGTATGATGCAGAAAAGTTCATTTTCATTAGTTTGCAAATAGCTTGTAAGAGCAGACATTTCCTCTTGCATACTGAATACTTGGAATATTTGCATATTTAGGTAATGACAATATTTTTTTTAATGCTGTAGCTTTGCTTGTGGTCATAAATCCATAATGCACTTCAAGCCTTTATTGTCCCCCAAAATGTGATGTGCTTCAGCTTTTCCAAGTTATGAGCATCCATCTGCAATTCATTAAGCAACTGAGCAACACATTTTCCATTTCATAGTCACTATCTTTGTATGACCTCTTTGGTCTGATGACTCAAACATATTTCATAAATTATTAACCGAGATTACATTATTGAGAGAGGAGCTGTGTAATTAGCTGAAAGAGTGCTCAGAATTGGGGTTGTGGGGATCTTCTGAAATAAGAGAGGGAAGGTTGTCAGGAAGACTTCGCAGGAGGAAAGAAAAAGAGCACAGGAAATTTAAACCTGGAATATTTTCAGATAACTCCCCCCACGTTTTCAGAAAAAAAAAAAAAAAAAAAAAAAAAGAAGAAAAAAAAAAGAGCCTTGGGTGCAGCTCATGACTCTTTCTGTGAATTTTAGCTGTCAGATGCTTTAGGGACACAAACCTCCATCTCTCTCTTGCCCTCTCTAGGAAATACAAGTTTGAGGGAACTGAGACTCCCCTGTCCAGTGCTGTGAAGATGCTCTCTGTGCACGGCTGTAAAAGTGTCAGATGGACTGGCAGGTGAGACTGAAGGACTTGTACCCCAGTTTGGGATTACCTGGTCCAGAGAGGACCTGCTCTCTCTGCCCTGGTGTCTGCAGTTTCAGAGTTATCTCAGCAGCTGATTTTCTTTCTTGCATTTTTCGTACCCTTTGCCTTGCCCAGCAGCTTTGAGTGTCTCAGAGTAAACTGGTTTGCTGAGCCCAGGCAGCTTATTTTAGTCTAAATCTAACCAGCCAGCTGTAACTCTTAAAGTAATAAACATTATTGGTGTTCTGATAAATGAGAGCAGTGTGGCAGAAAAAGCTGTCCATTCTAATCCATGGAAAGGCTCAGCTTCAATCATATCTTATTACTTTCAGTGTATTCAATCTTCATCTCAAATCATTCAGTGGCAGTTTAATCAATACATCAAAATCATGCACAATTCCTGCTGCTTAGGGAACAGCCTGACATCAGAAGTGGTTTCTGGGTCGTGTTCTGGAATCAGGCAAATAATTAAATCAAAGGATGAGTGATAGAAACCCTCCTGAAGGAACCTCATTGTTTTCTTGATGATTTATCTGCATTTCCTAGCCTCAGCTTTGTAACACTGAACTCCAAATAATCCTTCAAATCCTTTCCACAGATTAATTCTGAAGGCATCACTGCAGCCCAGTTAAGTGCTAGGGATATGTCTCAGAGCAGGTAATCAGAGCAGGGAGAGTGATCTGGTCACTGCTTTATTGGTTTTGCTGTTTTAAGACTGTAAAATCTTACCTGAAATTCGGGTCTTAGCTCTTAGCTTACTCAAAATCATAAATCAATGGGCTGCTTTTGAAAAAGGTGTCATTAAAAAACATGTATTAAGTTGTAAATGGTCCTGGACTCCAGAATCCTTTTTCCTTTTGTACCAAAGCAGTGTCATGCTTCTCTCCCAGCACTCTTCAGGGATATTTTCTCAAATCCTGATTTCATCATAGCCAAAATACTAGTTTTGCTGTCTTCTTCACCTCTTTTTCTTGCCTATCTCTTTCTTTTAAACTCACTTCAGGTCAGGAGCCCTATTTTATGTAAGGGTCAAAACAAAAGTAATCAGTTGTGGGAAACGGTTATTTGTGATGAAGAGGTAATTTTTTTTTTTTTAATGTATTCATTATTCTCCTTTCTAACAGCACAGTGTGTTGTCCTGGTATGATCTGCTTGTAGCTCTGTTGAGAAGCCACTGAGAGCAACTTCACCCAGGAATGGAGACCCAGCCACAGCCTGCACTGAGGGGTTTTCAGGTGGCAGGTCCAGCATCCCTCCAGGGGAAATCTTCCCTCCAGATGAAAAATATGGGGAGATGCACTTGTAATTGCAGTCAGTGGAGCATTTAACCTTCAACTGGATTTGTGGTAAAATAAGCCTGCTCCAGTTTTCTTGGTGAGCTGAACAGCACTGAGGAGAATTCTTTGAGTTCCCCTCGCTTCCCACAGCAGCCCAGGCTGGGAGAATGAGTGTCCACACCTGTGAGAGCCCTGTTCTGCTGGAGTGATGGAGTGGTGATAAACAGGCAGGGCTGGGGTGCCTCTGGACCTGCCCAGGAGCAGCTTCCACACTCTGGGAATGACCCAGACCTGTGACTGCTCCCCAGCTTAAACCCGGGGTGAACAAGCCATGGGTGTCAGTCTTTCACTGGAGCTTCATGAAACTGTCACTGGCTTAATGAAATTGCCATCTCTGTGTCACTGACTTCAAAGAGAGATGGGCTGGGGCCAGCCCTCGAGCTGCCATCAAATGACAATAATCCCATTCTTCTTTTGATCACATTTCCTCCTGTGTTTTCAAAGGTGATGCAGAACACAAGTACCTGAATTCTTCTGAGGTCAGGTCACTTGCTTGAAGTAATTTTTTTTTCATTTTTCTTTTCATCCTCTTCAGAGGAAGAGTACTGACTTCTTTTCTTTCTTTTCCCCCAATATGTTACACTTTTTTTACACATCAAATTATGCACCCTAAGGAAGCTTAGCAAGAGACCTTGCGTGTGAGGCACAGGTTGGCCTCCAGCTGTGACAGCATGTGTCAGATTATATATTATAATTGTTTTCTGCTCTGATAGATTACATAGAGAAGGATGGGGCCTATCTCAGAAGGCACTGATGTGGCTATAATGGGCTTAAACTGTTTTTTGAGAACAACAAGGCTGCTGGGGCAAGGGGTTGGTGTGTTTGGGGCTCTGCTTTTGACAGCACTGTAGGAAATCAAGTGTGTGTTAGCTTGTTGTCTTCAGGTCCTTCACCACAAACAATCCTCTTGGGCTGCACCAGATGGTACAGAAAAAAAAAAACCAAAAACAAACCAAAAAAAAACCCCAGGCATTTCTCCATAATATTTATGGGAAAAAAAATCAAAGTGTTTGATTCTAAAACACTGTGATAAGCCTGGTGTAGCCTGAACACCAACCTGGTTTCACTCTCCTGTGAACTGGGATTTTTCACTAGGCTTCCTGCAGCTGGATTTTCAAATCTGAATCGTTTTGGTTGAAACCATTTTCACTTTTCATTTCAAAATACTATTTCCCACTCCCTCTTTCTCCCCCAAGGAAAGCCTGTGGGTTCCTTCCCCATGCTTGCTCTTTCTGGACAGTAGGATATCATTACCCAGATATCCAAACACTGCATCCCTCACCCTCCAGCCCCAAAAGGATGATTTTAGTAGGATATTTTATTCTCTGGTGTGCAAGGCCCATCCTGGGGTCAGGAAGCAGCAAATGCCAATGGCCCAGCTGTGCATCCCATGGCTTTCAGCAGGACTGGGGTTATCAGCATCCTGCTTTTGTCCTGGGAGCAGAGCAAATGGATCCGCCCTCCCAGCAAACCCTTGGCACCCACAGAGAGCACAGGAGGAGGAATTGATGGGAAGAAAACGCATATTTTGGGACTACTAGATCATTTTTAACCCTGTCAAAGGAAACCAAAAAACCTGAAAGGAGCACAGTGATGAGCTGCACAGCTCCCAACCCCACAGATTATGTATGACCACTTTGGCCATTCATTATTAATCACACCTACATTATTCTGGTTTTCTGTCTTTTGCACAAGTCTGACTTGTAAAAGGCTGGCATAGAAGAGCTTTTTTTGGTTGGTTTTTTCTTTGGGGGGGGTGTGGTTTTTTTTGTTTGTTTGTTTGATTGGGGTTTTTTTTGTTCCCAGAGCTTTGCTGTGGAAAGATAAAATGGTAACATGTGGTGGGATCCTGCACAAAACACTGATGAAAAATGAGCAAGCTCGTCACAATGGAGTCAGAGCATTGCTTTCTAAATGAAAACCAATTGAGTAGCTAATTTTTAAGTAAATTGCCCTTGTTTCTCATTGTAAGCCATTTTGACAGTTGTGTTGACAGTTACCCAATTAAATGTGAATATTTTGGTGGCATTTGAGTGCAAACCAAGCCAGGTGTTTCAAGGGCTGCAGAGATCTAATTTCTATTAAGGAGGACAGTCCATTCCCCTCCAGGCAGCTGAGTGGCAGAATTCCATTTTTTTTTTTTGCAGAGGAAACCTCCACCGCAAGCAACATCTCATGATGTTGCCAGAGGTGGTATGAGAAGTGCACCAAGGAAAAGGGTTATCTGCTCCAACTGTAATCTTTTTATTGCACAAAAGCAGCTTTTTGAGCACTCTGTGAGGATTTTCAAGCCTCCTCCTTGGCCAGAGGGAGGGTGGGAGCACCAGGAGCACAAGGATGTGGATCCTCTCTGCTCCAAGCAGCACCAGGGGGAAAAACCCAAGCAGAGAATGCAAACAGGAGGAAAAATGCAGTAAATGGGTGAGGGTTTGGGGGTGGAGGGAGGCTTTTGCTTTAATATGTGAACTCTAAATGATAATTCCCCACGCTGAAAATCCTCAGAGAGGTGTGGACTGAGAGGAATTGGCCATTCCTGGCTGCTGTAGGCTCCAGCACAGCAGAACCTCTGTTATCTCTAACATAATGCTCAAAGAATCCTCATTCTGGGAAGCTGCCTGGCTTTGTCAGCCCCTTTTAGTGGAAACAACCTCTCTCTCTTTTTTTTTTAACATTAAAAACAACTGGAATATTAAGTCCATTTGCTCAAGATGTCAGGAAATCTCCATCCAACCTTTTATTCCTACTTAAGCCAAGAGGATTTCTTGCAAATGCAGCACAAATATGTACAAGCAATAATTTTGACTCATGTGGGGCCTCTTGGCTTATCCACTTGCCTGGACTTTAGCATCCCATGTGGGAGTGAGAAAGGAAACAAAACTATTCCTCTTTTGGGGGAAGGGAAATTGAGGCACCAAGGTACCAAACCCACGATCTCTGCCTCTGGCTTGGATCCTCCAGGGTGCAGAATCTGAACCTGGTGCACCACCAGCCTCCCACCCCCTCTGCCTCTCACAGGGTAATTCAGAAAGCTGAAATAATGGGGCAGGAGATTGTTTGTTCCTGTTGCTAGTGGCCAGTTGCTATAGCAGATTTCAGCTCTCCCCTGCTCTGCTGGGGGAGATCTTCTCACGTGCCCGAGGGATGCATAAAGGATTTGACTTTCCAGGCACAGTTTTGTGCTTAAAATCTCTCCTAACACAGATTAAAGCAGTTCTTTCAGATTTAGCAGAGACCATTTGAAAGGCTGGATGGAACACAACGTGGTTTTCATCCAGCTTCAGCTGCCAGGCTTAATTAGGAGAGAATTAGGAGTTTGCCTGATGGGAATTGTGCTGACTTAAAGGCTGATTTTCCCTCTTCCCCCGATGGCTGGTGGGTGCTCAGCCCCCATCCTGCTCAGATATACTTGAAATACTGGAGGAGAAAATAGCATCAAACCCAGCTGGAGAATTACACTGTTCTGACTTTGCCATTTTGAGGGGAGGTGGCTCCATCCATTGGGGCTCAGCTCTTACTCCCTGTGTAACCTGTGAGTAGCAGGGTTCACATGAAACCCTGGTGTGAGCCAGAGGATCCCAGGCTGCCTGGAGCCATGGGCTGGCCTGGGGCCACACTGCTCAATGTGCAGCTTGGGGAAAGTAAATTGACATTAATATGGCACAAATAAATATATGTATAAATAAAAATATCTGAAAGGATGTGTATTCTTTTCATAAAATCTCTTTGAAAATGACTTCTGTAATTCAGAGATGTTCCCAGCTGGCCCAAAGGCCTTTACATCAACGCAGCCACACTTTGAACTACACCAGGAGCTCTTCTGCTTTCACATCAGAGTATTGAAAACCATCCTCAAAAATTCAAGGAAAGGAGGAATAAATGATTTATTACTTTTTTTTTTTTTTTAAATTTTATCTTCTTCTTGCTCTGTGAAACCTGTCTGCTAATGTATTTAAGGACTGTACCAACCCCTCAGATTATATTAGACTTTCTCAGGCAAACCATGACCCCCTTGCAATGCATTATGACTGAGCATTTTTATGAGAGAAATGTAGAAATGACAACATTTGAGGGTGAATAAGTAATTTAGTTGTCCACCCTGAATTCCTAGACACTTCAGGAATAAGGCTGCTCATTCTTCTGTTGCTGCTTTGTTGAGATCATCCTGTTCTGGCAAAAGGCATTAAAAATGTTTCTGAAGAAAATGATTTTGTACCTTTGATGCCAAAGTGAAGAAAGCTCTGGCTGTGGTTAAAAGTGTTGCTACAATGCAGAAGGTCCAGATCTTACCTTATCTTGTATCACTGCTAGATGGCATAAACCAGCCACTTTTATACACTGGGAAATTTAAAATGAATGAATTCTTATTTACAGACTAGGACAATAGAAAGACAGAAAAATAAGGTGAGGATAAATTATAAAAACTATAGAAAATAAACTATAGAAACCAAGAATGGAGCAGAACAACACATGTGGCAGGTCACGGGTAATTTATAGGCTTTAAATGGTATTTTAATTTTATGAAACTCCTGTCTGATTTATCCCTCTGGGTGAAACAGCTTTTCCCAAGCAACTCCATGTTATCACTAGCATGTGAGATAATACAAATTCTTTTGGCAGGAGTATCCAGCGATGGAATAGCAAACATTGCATTACTAACACTAATAATGCAGGGAAAACATCTTTCTATTGTGCAAGCAGACAGCAACAGAACACAGAATTTCCCCGCAGGAATAGATCGAGCTCTTACAACAAAAGCTTGTGAGAGCCTTTGTTCTGATCCCTAAGGATTTTATGATTGCCACACAATCTGTGTAGATCAGCCATTCACTCTGATAAGCAGACTTTGCATTTCTGTGATAGCTGGCTGCAGTTGGAATAGCAGAAATAAAAAATAAAATAAAATAAAATAAAATAAAATAAAATAAAATAAAATAAAATAAAATAAAATAAAATGGTACTTTGACCATTTTGAGAAATGTAAATTTTGTTTGTTTGTTTGGTTGGTTGGGTTTTTTTTGAAGGAAGATGCAAGAAGAGGTCTGAAATGCCCAGCTGGATAGTGTGAGTGTCTCTGACTGACTGCAGCTAGACCTCAAGGAGTAGCTTCTAAATATCTATATACTAGAAATATATACTACAAATATCTGTAGCTTTTGGTAGTGTGTTTTGTGCTCCAAATCCACTCTGTCCTTAGTTTTATCTTTACATGGAGCTCCATGTCCCGATTAGGAGTTGCTGAGATTTGTGTCAGCATCCCCAATATTCACTGTACTAATACTTGTCACACGTTCAGTGATCTCCATCTGACTGAGATGTTTTCTCTCTCTAGGCAGAGAACAGGAGGGATATTGCTGGTGCTGCCTGTGATTGTTTTAGAGCATTGAGTGTGTGTATAATGCTTATTCCATGCACACGACCATGGGCAGAATTACTGGAGTTACAGACCCACCATGGTGACACATTGGTCAAGTGGTATTTGCCACAGGTGTTTCTATAAAACTCAAAAAACAGGATCCTGAGAGACATAGCACTCAGCAAGCAGTGCCACTAGATTATAATAATTCATAAGTGATGCTTGCTGATCATTGGGAGAGTGATTTGAGGTCGTATTTGTTGAACTAAACTTGATTTCCTTCAATCTTGTCACAAACAGGCTGCACCTTGCAATGGTTTAATACATTAAATCCACTTCAATGTCTTTTACTCCAACCAGTAGCCCGCACTTAGGGCAAAATAGTAGGAAAATTTGAACGGGAAACCAAACCATCAAGATTTATCCTTGTCTACACCCAGGCTACCTCTCCTTGCCATCAGGTGCTTTTTGAAGTGCAGGGCTGGAGATTCACCATCACTGCTCCCTTCCCTTCCCCCCATCATTAGCATTCCCCTCCTGTGCCAGCTCCAGGGGGGAGCCGTAATTAAAATTCAATCTGACAGAGCATGTCAAATGCAAAGGGTCCCTTTTGCACAGAGTCTTTGCTGAGCTCCTGTTCATTTTGTGGTTGCTCAGTTCCCTGTGCTGCTTTCCAAGAACAAATGCACAGGAGGAGGTTGGGCTCCCCCGATATCCTACAGCAATTTTGTTTAGGTCATTTTCTTGACCATTAAATCTCATGCCTTTATTGGTTCTTTCTTGCTTATAAAAGCAAAGCAATAATCCATGAATTACTTCTCTTCAGAGCCCAAATGTGCTCAGTGTAACAGAATATTGTCCCTGGAGCAAGGGCAGCTCTCTCAGGGCCAGCTCTTTTCAGCTGCCACTCCTTGGGAATGAGCAGGGAGGACAGCCTGGAGGGATGGATGAAAGGAACCAGCCCAGAGCAGAGCTTCCCAGTGTGGAACATCTCCCCCAGTCTCATCTAGGTGATCCAGGAAACAAGAAATACACGGCAATGCTTCAGCAAGGAGGCCTTGAGGGGAGGTTTGTGTTGGAGAAGGGCTTGTCAGAGGGGTCATGGATGTGGGGCTTGCATGAACAAGAGGAATTTGAGGCTGGCAGTGGCCCTGCACCAGCTCAGCTCCCCCTGACCACTGCAAGGCAGGAGATCACCCAGAGGAGACACAGGATATCCGAGCTGTGCACAGTCCCACCAGCACAGAGGGACAGGGAGCTGTGGAGGATGAGGAGGATGGAGCAAGGACCAACGGGGCTCCTCCCTGACAACAAGGGTCTTGTTCCATCAGGGAATTCTTTATGCCAACTTCACCAGACATTTACATCTGGTGATGAACCTCAGCATATCCCAGGGGTCCCACTCTGCTTTGAACCTGTCACTGGTGGGACTCGTGGTGGCTCTGACCTCAGTACAGATGTCCCAGTAAAACCAGGGCTGATCGCTGTGGGCACGTTGCCTTCAGGTAAAGGAAGCTTTAAAGAGTCTCGAGTAAATGTCCATGAAAGAGTGGGGCAGCAAGAAAACTTCTAAAACTGTAACAAAACTCACACTAAGAGCAAAACTCCCAGTGAAGTGAGGAGGATGTTGGGGCGTAGCAGATCCACACCCATCATCACAGAGCTCTCCCTGGGCTTCTCAGAGCAGAAGAATACTGCAGGAGCAGGTGGGATGATCACCTGATTGTGATTAAGAGGGGACACACCAAATCTAATGGGATGATTATAGAGTCAATGAGAAGCAGCTGTGTGTTCTCCTTGGCTGGTGCCTATTTAGGCAGGCTATTTAGGCAGGCAGGAGTGGGGCAGAGCTCTCCCTGGGTTGTCTGACAGTGCCTTGGAGGGGTTCACTGCAGAGCTGCAGTTTCCTGCAGCATAAACACCCCTGGCAGCCTCAGCGTGCTGCATTGCCCCTCAGGAGGAGCAGAGGAGCCAGGAAGAAGAGAGAAGCTCCAGCTGGGATCCCCCTGCTAAGGAGGTATTGACCTGTAAGCCAACCCCTGAGGCAGCTGCGTTACCACATGAGGAGTGTTGGCTTAACTGTAAAAAGGAGATTATGGATGAAGTGGCTGTGCTGCCAGGCCTTTAGCCTTTGAGCCCAGTCACTGTGGGGGCTTAGGAACGAGCTGAGGGTTTGTTATTACGTATTAATGATGGAAAATATCACATCACTTTCTTCTGAGGTGTGGAAACTCTGGTGGCTGGCATTGTTGAGCATGGGATTAGTCCCTGGGAGGATTTCTTGATACCCTTTCCACTTGGAGCTCATTGAAATCTATGAGCATGAGTTCAGTGACTCAAATGTGTTTTAATTTATCCCTGGGCTGCTGTGGGCAATGAGCAGGAGCTCTGTTTCTGTGTTAGTTGGTTAGTTAGCTCCCTACTGCCCTGCCTGGGCTGTGAGGGGCAGCCCCAGCACCCTGCCCAGCACATCTCCATTCTGGGATTTTCTTCTCTGGGCTCTCCTGTTGTTCTTCCCCAGCATTCCTGTGGTAGTTCCAAAGAGCAGCTGCATACCTGGTGTGCCATGGCTGTTGTCACCCACTTGATTCCAGCTTCATGTCCCAAGATACCCATCCCTGATGTCTGTTTGCACTGAGAATTACCCTACCTCTGTCAGGACTGGAATATTTACCATATGCCATCCAAAATCAATGGTAGGGAGGTTTAGGTTTTAGAAATCTTGGCCAAGTTTTAATTACAGCTGCTGTAATTAGCACTTGGGCTCTGAGTGCACACATGGAACTAGTGGTGAAAGCTCCTTCTATCCTCTGTGTAAAGGAAGGAGACTTGCTCTCAGCCATCAGCCTTAGTCTGCAATGACCATTTCTTCTTTGACACTTGTGATTTTTTACCATGCTTGTGCACGTGAAGCACAGAAAAAAGCCTGAGAAGCAGGTAGGGCTGTAAATTGGGTGTGTGAATCCCTTGATGAGAAGAAGGCTCTTCCCACTCTGACTTCCTCCTCTTGTGACTTAGAAGGCTGTAGAGGACAGGAGAGCTTCCAGCTTGTCCTGTTGGATTTCAGGTGGCTTGGTCCTCTCCTAGTTGCTGACTGAGGGCCAAGGAGCACTGAAGGAGAGTGTTGGAGTGTGTAAGGCATGTGCACTGCCCTCCCAAAAGCTGCTTTGTTAAACAGAAGAAATCATCTTAACTCTCTACTTGATGCTTCTCTGAATATGATCAAGCATCATTCTACAGGCAATAAAACTCGGTGTCAAAGCACCAAAGTAATTTATTTTACCCAGTCCATCCACACCCTCCTACTCAGAATGGAATAATGCACACCAGCTGTACTTTAGAGCCTAGCTGGCTTTGAACATTATGAAGATATAAGCTAAATTCAGGAAATTACCTTGCTAAGGGCTCATTGAAGATTTCCATATATGGCGCTTATTACTGTTATTACAAATGAATTCATGGGAAATTTAATTAAGTTCTCAAAAAGAAACAAATGGGTTTCTATCTCTTAAGTACACTGGCCAAGCTTACTTTTGGCACATTTCCTTGTCCCATAAAGGTTTTCAGAACATTATTTTTCTCTGAGTAATCTTGTTACTAATTTAAGCCTTGGGGTCAGCACCAGCTCGCTGTCTAACATGGGAAATGTTGATAACTCCAGAGTGCTGCACCTGCAGCCAGGGATGCTTTAAATATTGAAGCCACTCCTCTCAAATAACACTCGCAGAGGGCTCACATTTACTTTCCCTCTGTATTTCAGAGTGGATATGTGAAAACAGCATCTGTGCTGGGGAGCTAAAGGCTGCCCTGCTTGACTGTCCCTGCCAGGCTGACACAGCTGAGGCACCTGGGGCTGGTTTTGTCTCCTCAGATCCCAAATCCAACAACCTGGTTAAAGATGGGAGCTCAGACCTGCCCGCTTCCAGATAAGGACTGTGCTAACATGGGATGATCAATGACAGAGCAGTGGAAGATGGAGATAATCGCTTATTCCTGACCTGATCTACCACAAGGAATCATGCAGGAGAGCACAGGCCACCAAGAGAGCTGCAGGAGGGAGTGATAGGGCAAGGGGGAATGGCTTTAAACTGTCAGAGGGAAGAGTTAGATGGGATATTGAGAAGAAACTCTTTGCTGTGAGGGTGCTGAAGCCCTGGGACAGGTTGCCCAGACAAGCTCTGGCTGTACTGTGCCTGGAATTGTCCAAGGCCAGGCTGAATGGGGCTTGGAGCAACCTGGGACAGGGGAAAGTGCTGCTGCCCATGGCAACAGGAGTAGAACAAAATGATCTTCCAGGTCCTTTCAAACCCAAACCCATTCTGTGACCATATTTTGATGAAATAGCAAAACCTTTCTGCTGGTTTAGGCTGTAAATCCAGAGTCACTTATCTGCAAAAGGAATGTTACAAGCATGGGCAGCAGTACCAAACCTTCTGGGTTTGTGCCCTTTCCTGTCTTGCTGATCAGCGAGGGTGAGAGGGGAATGTGATTTAGCAACATAGATCAAAATAATACCAGGCATGGAAAATACTCTTCCTAAATCCTGCTATGTCAGAGCAACTCCCTGTTCATCAGTCAGTGCTGACTGAATCTCCTGTGCTGAAGATGCTTTGCAAAAGCCTCACTGCACTTCAGTGAGACCCTTACTCAATGCATGGATCAGAACACAGATGGGTTTGCTGTGCTGGAAAGAAATCCAGCAAATCTTCACCCCCAAAAGAGAATTTTCATGCTCGGTGTATTCTGTCCTTGTTCTGGAAATATGGACTGGTCTGTTTTGGATTCCATGGTAGGGAAAGGGGCTTGTGAGACTGAACACCATTGACACTGCACCTGACAGCTTTAGAGCCATCCAGAAAGTGATGCAGAAATCATCTGCTTGGAAACAGCAAGCTGCAGGAGGCATGTTCAATCACTGCTCCATAGTGTGCATTCACTCTCTGGGAGCTCCAAACTGCATGTTACAGGCTATATCTGCTCCCTGGAAATCTAGATAACTTAGGAACCTTATTTCTAAGATCTTACCTCTCTGCCTAGGGTGTGCTGCTTCAAAAGAGCAGGGGATGGGCAGTGGATGAAGGAATGCTGTGCCTGGGCCAGCTGATAGAAGCTTGGCCAGATCTGTAGGGCGTCCCAGCAGCCTGCTGGGAAAACTCGAGGGCAAAATAATCCAATGGTCCCGAGCTGCTGTCCTGGCAGTTAGGGCAGGGGGGGAAATATTTCCCAAAGCCACTCTTAAGCCGTCCTTTCCTTCCAGAACTGGAAGATGCAGTGGGGTGGCAGAGATACCTCAGCTAGGCTGTGTTACATCACCTGATGATGCCATATCTGATGGTGAATTTACATATATGTACACACATAATTACATTCAGAGGCTTGCCCAAATTAACCTTGTGCCAGACAGCTTGGTGGAGGGGACCAGCCTGGGGTGAGACTTGGTTGCTGGAGTGCTGATGCTAATTTAAAAGAGCATATTTCACATATTTGCTGCAGATCTCTCAGGACATGAGACAGCCATCCTGAGTTTGGAGTTGCACCACAGAAAAGTGGGATTTGCTGATTGGTTGTAAGGTAAGGCTTTTTTATGAATTTAGCAACAGACAGTAAATGATGTAATGCTTGGTCTCTTTAGTCCTTCTAAACCAGCTGTACACTTCCACCTCATTTATTATTTAGAGCTGATATGTTGCTTTATGTGGTGAGGAATTTATGCTCTCAGATATTGATTTGGTGAAAAATCATAGAGCCACTTTGGGTATTTCTATTTGAGCTTGGAAAAATAAGCTATTGTCAACTGTATGGAGGCTGCAGCTGTTCCAGGACATGGTCTGAGCTCAGGGTGATGGAGCTGGCCAGTAATATTAATAATATTTATAATAACAGTAATGAAAAGGAGAGAGAGGGAAAAAAATCACTCAAACTACAATTGCTCACTACCCACTGACCAATATCCAGCCCATTCCTGAGCAGTGATCAGTGGCTTCTGTACTGAGTGTGACTTTCCCTGGTTTGGAAGATCTGTTTGGCCTGTTTGGGTCAGCTGTCCCTGCTCTTTGTGTTCCTGCTCACTACAAAGGATGGGAAGCTGAAAAGTCCCTGACTCTGTGTCAGCCCTGCTCAGCAGCAACTAAACCACACCAGTGTGTTACCAACGTTGTTCTCATCCTAAATCCAAAACACAGCACTGTACCAACTGCTTGGAAGAGCATGAACTCCACCCCAGCCAAAACCAGGACATTATGGATACCCAGCCCACCCCCTCCCATGGGGCAGGGATTCGGCTCAGGTAGTGCCAGGCAGAAAATGAGCTTCTCTTGTAGCATTTCTGAAAGAAATGGGAGGAAAAGGGGGTGCCCTAATGAATTTAGAAATAATCTCTGACTGGGAACTGGGAAGTTAGGATAAAAGTAGTTATTTTATTTAGGGTGAGCCCCTAGGTGTACTTACATTGATGTAAGAATTTTTTTCACTGCGTTAGCAAATAAACGGTTGCACGTATTTTCATTGACTTACCCTAAAACCTGCCAGGGCCCAACCTGCCTTCTGGTTGGAGACTTGCAAGGGTGTAGCTAGTGCTTGGAAGGGTGGCCAGCACAAAGAAGGGTGGGAGGTGTTATTCCCTGTGTTCTTTGGCCAGCATGCAGAGGGTGCCTGGATCTCCGGGCAGGCTGGAAGCCTGGCTGGCTCCCGGCGAGTCAGCAGCACCATCTGCTGCAGACGGCCCAGAACGGCAGGATTGGGAATTAAATGTGGATTCCAGGGCTCAGATGCCGACTGCAGACCGCGCTGGAAATCACACAAACATCAGGCTCAGGGTGCTCAGTGCAGCAGCTCCCGTGCTCCTCAGTGAACAGCAATGGGCTCAGCTGATGCTCCAAGAGAAACGCAAACTCGAATGTAAATCTGCTAAAATGAGAAATGTCAGGTTTCCACAGAGCCTTTCAAATGGAAAAGAGTCAGAGGAAGTAAGTCTTCCCTAATTATAGAAGTTGGTCAAAACCCTCTGATTTAATCCCAGAAGAGGAGGAAGTTCAGCTGTGACCTTTGTATCTGAGAGCTATAGGATACAGCAGTTTTGGGATGGTGGTGGCACTTGGTGAGGTCATTAAATGAGAGGAATGACACTGCTGTGAGAGCTGTTTGGAAACCTCTCTGCTGCCCTTTTCCACCCTGTAACTGGTAAACTGTTTTCCTGCAAAGAATGGAAAATTGAGCAATGTGCTGAAGGCTTGATCCAAAGCATATTGGTTTCGAAGCCCATCCCAAAACTTCAGCTTCAGGGGAATTCAGAGTGAACTCATCCCAGTAAATCTTCACTTGGAACAGTAGAGAACAGATTTGTTTTTTAGTAAACATACAGGAGGTGCCAGACAGATGCACCAATCACCTGAAAATTTGGGCACCACATCTTGAACTGATCTCAGCTACTGGAAACACTGTGGAAATGGTGTTGAAAAGGGGCATTTTACCTCAGGGACCTGTAAACGTGAATAACCTTAAAATTGCTGGTAAGTCTATATTCTGTCCTTGAAAAATCTTTTCTCTGGGAGGAGTGGAGGTGTTCAACACCAGGTCCTTGGCAGCCTGACGAGCAGATGCAGTGTTTTGATGGAGCTCCCCTGGGCATGGCAGGATGGTCTGACTCTGGTGATGCTCTGGGGCCCTTGGCCCTGCTCCATCTTGCTCAATGCCCAAGAGCAAAGCACAGAGGAGTGTAAGGAGACACCCCAAACAGCCTGGCTGTTGCATCTGTTTCCCAAGAAGTCTTGTTCTGCACCCAGCAAGGGCAGCCCAGGGCTCTTTGGCCTCTCCAGGAATGTGTGTTTCCAGTAAGCTCCTCTCATGAGAGGAAGACATGTTCAGGAAACCCAGAGCAATTTTATTTCCTCATTTCTAGACACACAAACAAAAAAGCCCCAGCAAAACCCAAAAAAGCTGCCAGAAACTCCCAGGGGGATGAAAAAATCTGGTGGGTGGAGGACATTGGCGAGGAGGGGCTTTGAGATGGTCCAGCAAGGCCTTGCCTGTGTGACATGGGCCAAGGAACCCCCAAAGCACCCCAATACCAGGAGAGTGCTTGGATGCCCACTCTTGTGCCACTAGCTGAGCCAGAGAGTGCAGTCAGCCTTCTGCTGGGGCTTTGGAAGGCAGTGTCCAAAGCTGGGAGGAGAATTTCCCAAATTACTGTTAGCTCAAAGAGCTGCATCACAAATAACAGGCTACTGCAAAAGTAATTTTAAATGCAAAGTTCTGCCTTAACCCTGTACTTTGCAAAGCTCTTTTGATGATAGGTAGGGGTTTTACTTCAATCTCAGTCCCACCCCTGACGGCTGTGCTGGAAGCAGAGCTCTGCCATACCCTCCAAGTGGAAGGTACACAGCCCTCTTAGAGAAAGCCCCAAGTTCACCCTCTATATTTATTTTGGGGACAGGCTAAGGAAGGAGCTAAGATCCTGACCTACAGTTACATCAGCTTATTCAGCTTCAGCAGCCAGAGCACGTGGCTATTAGTAATCTAGTGAAAAATGTAACAACGCTTGCTTAAAAATAAACAGCCTACTCAAAAAAAGGAAGTTACAATAAATAATCTCCATGAGAGGTAGCAATAAAAACTTCATGGCTGGAGTCATAATGGGCTGTAGAAATAAATGTCTCCAGAGCAGGAGGTATTGAATTTTTTCCCCCCATACCTCCTGCCACTGAAATTTCCCCAGCTGGAGGAAAGCAAGTGCTCCCAAGCCTGAGTGCCAGGGAAGAGGACATCACTGTATTTAGAGTCACCTCGGTGCTTCTGCCCACACAACTTCCTTTCTTCAAGTCACGCTGGAGAGAGAAAATGTTTCCCTTCCACTTGCTCAACAGAGCGTGGTGAGCTCATGAGCAGGAGACTTCAACTTTCAAAGGCTGAACTCGGCTGAGGGCTGATTGTCCTCCTTATTTATGTTTCCTTCAGCAGCTCCCCTGAAATGAGGCACACTCTGCTAAACTCATATTCACCAGCTTTCACTCCTCCTTGTCTGGAAAAGTTGTTGCAAGTGGCTGTGGTTGGCCTGTGAGTAATCCCCCGGAATTACTGCAATCCCAGATAATGGGGACTTGCCAGATGAGACAGGGACTGTCCAACAGGGGGGTGGGAGAATTTGCTGCTCACATCTTCTTTTTGTTAGTTTTGAGTAATTTCAGCTGAAAGATGAATTGCTTAAAAACTGCTCTAAAATAGAGTGGTAAAAGCAGACAAACTCCTGGCTTTGTACCACCAGATCCCCAGTTAAAGAGAGGACCCAAATCCCATTTCCAGGGAAGAGACTGACCCAGACCCCAATAAAGCCGTGGCAATTCTGCCAATCTACTGCAGCTCTGACCTGACAGAGTTCAGAGAGTTGTTCTTGACTACAACATCCCACCCTGTGTTGCAGAGATTATATCCTCCCACACATGTTGATATTGTTCTCCAGAAGGCGTGTGTTTTTTTTTTTTATTGTGCTGGTAGAGTGAGATGAAACTAATGAGTCAATGGTCCCACATTTTTTAACAGATGGTTGAGATACAGCACTTTTGATTTTAGTCAGCTGATGTGCTCCAGTGCCTGTGTGTTTTGGACTGTTTGGGATTACACCTGTAGGAAAAAGAAGCTTAAAGTGTCTGTGGATGCAGACTGTGGAGTGATGGCACCTTGCTCCCATGGGTTTTAAGACTCTTCAAAGAGAGTGGCATCCTTGAAAAATAATAAAATAGTGTCCTGAGAGTGACTGAGACATCCTAATTAGCCCCACAATGAGAGCAAATTGGTTGCCAGTGATGTCAACCAATCCATTGCACACCTTCACCCTCTCTCAAGCCATGATGCTCTTATTCATGGTGAGCAGTACCTCTGTGAGGAAGCAGTCACTGGTTACAACAGGACTACTCATGGCAAGCACCAATACTCAACATGAGTAAACAGCTGTACGTGTGTGATGGGTGTACATGGCTCTTCAGAGTCCTCTGCTTTGAAAGTCCAGGAATGCATGCACACTAATGCAAAATTCCAGATAAATGCCCTCATGGTTGTGTTGGCATTTCTGCAGAGCCAAAAAACAAGAGCGTTTCAGTGATTTTAGTTGGGAAGATTTCCTCTATTCTGAACCAATTTCCTTCCTGTTGTTTCCTGCGTTCTGTTGACTGAGCTTAGAAGCTGGGAGAAGCAATGTGTGCAAAAAATAGAGTTTATAGACCTCATGGTACCTGAATTCCTGCTTGGAAGTGCCCATACTGGCAGCTCAGAGCGTGGCACCCAGCTTGAGGACTGGAAAAGCTGTCAAGCCCATTGCAATGCTTAGTTTTGCCACTTTATGGATGATTCTAAGGAGTGTATTTGCAGCTTCCTGTGTTGACTGTGTAGAAAAGCCAGCACAAAAGAGCTGCTTGACATCTTCAACCCATTGTGCAGAACGGTCCATGCACCTCCAGGACCTCCTGGGCAGAGATGTTGGGCAGCCAAGTATGGCAACCCTGAAGTGCAAGCACACTCCAGCATCAAAGATTTTGGGTTTCTCTGATGCTCAGTCCACAGGTATTTCAATAAATCCCACTCCGAAGTGTTTCAGGGGAGCTGGGAATGGGTGAAAGGGAAAACTTTGTTAAGAGAATGGAAAAATCCCATTGCCTGTGCCCTCTCCATAGACTCCTGGAGGTGGGAGGGTGCTTTGAGTGGCATTCCTAGAGGCTGCCAGTCCCACGTAATTCACGTAGGAAGTTTCTCACTGTTCCAGTCTTCGGGGACATTTCTTCCCCCTTAGTGACCTAATTTTGGTGAATGAGCAACCGTTTGGAAGGACTTTCTTGCCTGGCTTTCCCACTGCAGCTCAGAGCCAGCAGGAACAGGAGCCCAGGTCCAGAGCTTCCCTGGTGGCACACTGTCCAGCCATGCCATGACTCCTCCTGGAAGCCCCCTTGTCTCTGGTGTCCTGCTGTGTCACAAGGTGACACTCAATGGGCAGAATGTGACAATATTGCTGGAATAAACAGATCCTTAAGGCATTAAAGCAGCCTACAGCAAGCTTCAGATCCCACTGAGAGTAACTGGATGTGGCTCACTGAACTTTCATAGAGCTTTGCCAAAAGAAAGTAACTTTTTTTTTTTTTACACAAGGCACATGATTTTCCTTTGAAAATATGTTTACAGAATAGAGCTCATTGCTTCATCAGTCAGTGAATCCTTGATATTTTCATTTATGTGGTTTCTTATTCAACACATGTTTGAATCATAAGACTTCTGCCCCTTTATCTGAATTTATCTACTGGGAGCATTTTTAGGAGTGAAATGTCAGTCAGGTGCATGCCAAATATCCAACAAACAGTTTTTTCTCTGCTCCTCGACTCAGTTCTCTGGAATTCCCCTCTGCTTCCTTCTCATTTTTCATGTTCCCTTTCTAGCAGAGGAGGGATACAGGGTTTTCTCTGACCAAGGGAACACAGAGAGGTCCTAGGACCAGCTCCTTGCTTAGCATCTTCAATCCACTGATATCACGCCAGGAGGTGCTTTTGTCTCCCAGATGAGAGTCTTTGAAGACTCCTTGTGTTTCATTAGCTCATCTGTTCTGGTTTGGTACTGGAAGGTTCCCTGCAAGCTTTTGATGAGTCTAAAACCTGACAGCAGCTGGTTGTGCTGCTGAAGTGTTTTCCAGGTGGGTTTTTCCTTGGCTTTATTGACATTGCAAAGGAAGGGACAATCAAACGGGTCAGGAGCATGGGAAGCTGTGGGTGTGCAGACCTGTCAGCGAGCACTCCTTGCCCTCCTCTTGTTTCTGATCTCTTGTGCTGCAGCTGCATGGAGATCTGGAGATGTGGGCAAAGCTGGAATGGCAACAGAATGTCATTACTTGTGGTGAATTATTTCTCCATGCTGAGTGTAGGAGAGGCCGTAAATATATGCAACAGCCCAGCATTGACATACTCCTCTCTTCACAACAATAATGCCATTTTCTAGAAAATCTTACAGAAATCCAGGCCAGAATTTGGATAAATTAAATAGATATTTGTTTTTCCCACACTTAGTTTTTCACTTAAAATAATACACCTAGGTGTCACCAATAGCATGATGCATGGGCAAGAATGATGACAAGGAATAAACATGGGGGTGGTGTGATGCTGATCAGAGGCAGCTTGATGTTTGGTGGTTTAGGCAAGGAGTGTTTAGGACCAAAACACTCTATCTGAAATATATGGTCTTGCATGTAGGCCCCTGTTAGCTGCCCCTGGCATGTTCTCCTGGCTGCTGTGTGCACTGACACCACAGGCAAACGTGGCTGCTGGCATTGGTGCCTGTGTCACATGCATTGTATGAGAGCAGGGCAACATCTGGCAGTAAGTACTTCAGGCCCCCAATCAGAAAATGGAGTGTAAGAGGAAATGTGGTGGTTCCGTTTTCTCCTGGGTGCCTTAAAAAATAAGACAGACTCAAGAACAAAACTATGTTTTAATGAGGCCTGCATGATCTTTCCAGTATTAACGCTGCAATGAGCTCAGACGTCATCTCCCCAGAGTGCTGATGTGGGGTTTCAGATGTGTCTGCAGTCAGCAAAGGCATCACCCTTGCTGCTGAGGTCCAGGGCAGAGCCCTCTCCATCACCCAGGGAGCTCAGGGACACAGCAAACCTGGGAAGGGGACACAGCAGACCTGGGAACGTCAGTACATTGTGCCATCTTTTTTCCTTACATTTGGATGTGCTGGATTTTACTGATGAGCCCCAAGCTGGGCAAGAATCCTGTTCACTCACCACCAGGAGCTGCAGTGCTAATGGGGCCTGCAACCTCCCATTAATTGCAAGGTGCTGTGATTGCACATTTACATTTGCTGCTGATGACGGTGTCTTTCAGAAAAAGGTACAGAGGATTTTACATGACTTTCAGCTGGAACACGGTGTCACCAACGTTCCCCCTCCCAGGCTGGTGGAGCAGTTCTGATTGCTTGCAACACTTTATTAATAGACTTGCTAACATCAAGGAAAGGTTGATGAACACTTAGGACACAGGGAAGTGCCAGTGACTGCACCTTGTGCTGCTTCCGCTAATAATGTGTAGAAATTATAAATAATGTATTTTTATTTTCTGCCTGAGACAAGTTAGTGCCACCAATGGGTGGCTCTTCCTTGGCCTTTCAGAACAGCCCTCAGCAGCCCTGACCTCTCTGATTCTCACATCAGGGCAGGGACAGGGGACTGAGTGCTTCTTGCTCCATGGTTTGGCAATTTCTGGTAGCAGAAACCTGAGGGCTTTCATACCTCAAACAGAAACATCCTTTCCCAAAGAAACCCCTGTTCCAGAGGTGATAACTGACCTGGGGTGCATTGCTCTGGAGGGGGTTGTGAGAGTTGGTCTCAACCACGTTATTTGATTATATCTCAGCAAGGTACATCAAGGTTGTCCTCAGCAAGGACACCCCAGTGGCTTGAGTAGTGCTTTTTGCACTTACAGTGGATGAGAAATGCAGCTGAGTAAAAACCCTCCTTCTTGGGGAGGAAGATGATTTTCCATTAAAGGATAGACAGGTATTGAGGTGCCTTGTAGTCACCTGGCATGAACAGAGCAAAATTAACTCTTTATTAGAAGCAGGATTTGAGTTCCTCAGCTTGGACAGCATCTTCTCCAGGCTTTCCACACATCTTGAGCTCTGATCCCTCCGTATTTGTAGCCCCCAATACACCCCTTGTTCCAGTAAATCCAGCCACTGTTGGGGAAAATCAAGTGAGATAGGCTTTATCAGCTCCAGACAGAATAATCTACTTCAGAAACACCTCTCCTTGATAAGGATCAGGTCTAAGTGTTACAGGAACTCCCACTGGTGTGTATCAGAGCATCTGTGAGCCACCACATGTAGCCTCCTATTTGCCTTTATTGAAATTTAAAAGATTTCTGGAGGTTCTGACAACAATCAGACTAATTAGCTGGCTGCAGACAGGGCTGTGAGGCAACTACTGGGTTCCTTGATACTCAAGGCTGCTCTGCACCGCTTGGATGCTACAAGCAGAGGGATCTGTAGCAAGGACAGCCCAGGTGAGCATGGGAACGTGGATTTCAGGTAACTTTGGCTACTTCTGACTCAACCCTTCCTAGGAAGCTTGACTGGCTGCTGAGCAAGGCCTTCGTGCTGCAGATAACTTCACCTCAAAGGCTGCTGTGCAATGACTTTCCATGGATATCACTGGAGAGTGTTTCCTCCATTCTCCCACAGCTGTACAGAGTGTACTTTTCATTTCATTTTACCCCAGGAATGGCATTAACTGCTGGGAAAGCAGACATGAGCTCCAGGTCTGGCTTTCTGAGTGACGAGCTCCTTGGAGAGGAGTCATCTCACTCCAGCCACATCCATGAAAGCTGCTCTGCCAAATAATTGAGGCCATCTGAAGCAGTTTGAGTACCCTGTTCTCATGCACTACATCACTGGGCAGGGTGTGGAGGGCTGAGCCATGTGTCTGCTCATGTATTCGAGTCACTGAGCTCTGCACAGGTTGGTCCAGGCTGTGCTGTTCTATATCAGCTCTCCCAATACAGAAAGGAGCACTGGTGAAAAGAATGAAAATGAATGAAATGAAATGAAATGAAATGAAAAGAAGCAATGGGTGGTTGAAGCATGCACTGCACACGCCTGGGCTGTGTGTTTGGGGACATTGATGCTCCTCCCAGAGCATTTTCCCAGCCTCCTCACAGGTTGGCACTGCTGGGAATGAGAGCTGGATGAACACAGGACTGAGGGAGGTGTGGGGGAACAATTGATGGAGGGATGGGAACAGAGGGGCAAAGCCACAAAGGCATTTTACTGGGTAAGCTGCCACATTTTTTCGCTTCTTGTACACACATATTTGAAGATAACATTTAAACTCCTCCCTGGATTTGCACTGAGGGAAGGGACATCCCTTCCTCGTGGCTTGACAAGCAGGACATGGGTCCAATGGAGTCACATTCAGCACATTGGGTTGGGCTATCTGGCCTTTCACTGCCCTTTCCTTAATGAAGCCTTGTTAAAGAAAAAAGAATCCTCTGGCAAATTATCCTTTCCAGGTAGATGGAGGCAATGACATCATGGCCTTACAAAGCCTGTTCAGATCAAATGGCAGCCTGCTGAGACAATAAGGGGGAAAAAAACTATTACATCCCTGTGGGGATCTGAAGTAGGCACACATTCTGAGCAAAGCATTTAATGATCACTCAAGAAGAGTTTTGGGAAGCTTTTTTTTTTTCATATGTACAGTTTTGATCTCCACTATACATAGTTTTGGCCTTTGATGCTACCAATTATCTCTATATAATACGGTTTTTAAATACTTGCCACACTCTCTTGCTAGCTGAAGGGATCCTTTTTGTACATCCAAGGGTGTGAAAGGTAACACAAAAAAAAAATCAGCAAATTGGCCTTTATCCTTTAAATGTTCTGCTTCAGAAACCCCACAAGTCTCAGCAGGCTTTTTTTACTAAAGACTTTTTTATTTTGCTTTGGATTTATGATTCTCGCACTGCTCAGTTTTGTTTGAATACAAACTCTTTAGGTGGTGACATAGAAATTTGGAAATACAGTAGATGAGGGGGAAAAGGGGATTCTGACTTCAGGTGGAGAATATTTTAGTATTTATTAGAATAATATTTGATAGTCTGATTTCAGGTGAGTGAGTAATTGAAGACATTTGAGGAGGGTTTGTGTTTCATGATGTGTGTGTAAAGGTCTGTTGGAAAGCAGAAATACCAAAGTCTTGGTATTTGAACTCATTATGATTACCAATATTCATATTTCTAGTGTTAAAAAAGTCTTGTTCTCTTCAGATAGTGCTCGTAATGAAATATCTCAAAAGACACATAAAGCACAGGAATCATTCACGGGATTGTATAGAAATAAAAAGCCTGAGAAAGTTTTCACTGAAAAATCTTTGCTTTTTCCATTCAAAACTATTATTAGACAGTGGGAAAAGAATCAAACACCTTCCCTCTAAATTGATGAGACTGTGTATTTTAAAAACAGGCTGTGATTTTAGTCTCACCTTTTATAACAGGATTTTTGGAAGCTAATTTAGACCCGAGTGTTGTTGAGGTGAAGATGGCTCCGTTTCTCAGGAAAGCTGAGGAGAATAAGGCACTAGAGAGCAGGGCTGCTGGGCCAAGTCCCCTGCTCCCAGTGCTCTTTGCTCCTGGTTAAACGCAGTTCCTTACATGTCTCTACAGGTTGTACTGGTTTAAATACAACACGGAAAGCTTGGCACAGGTCTAGAGTTTGCTTTTCGCTTTAAAGCAGTCCAGTTAAACCAGTGCCAGCACTTAGGGCAAATGTATTTAAACCAGTTAACTCTCTAATCAGTTTAACTGCCACTGATGCTGTACTGAATTACATTAAATCAGCATAAGTGAGAGTTTAACCTGGTTTATCTACGTCTGCTCTGGCCTTTGCACCAGTTTAATTAACTGGATTTGCAATGCTGTGTTGGCCACTTGAGGTTTGGCCTCACAAACTTTATTCCACAGAGGTTTACTGAGTTTCCAGCCTTTGTTCCCAGCCTGTCCATGGCCCTGTCTGAGTTCCAGTCAGTGATACCAGCTCTGGCTGCTTCTTCCCCTGCCTTCCCTGCCCACAGAGAGCTCAGCAGGATGAGCCTGCCTTCCTCAAGAAGCAAGACTCAAATGATTTCCCACTGGAGGAAAAACGCTCTGGTCCCCAGGAGTAGCTGGTGCCCCACAAGCCTGCTGCCAGCTCTTCTGACCCCATTCTTGGCCTTGGATTTGTCTCTCTCAAGGCAGCAGATCTTAGAGCTGTTGTAGCTCAGGTGAAGCTCAGCTTTCACTCAAAGAAAAGGCCAGCTCCCTGCTTCTCCCCTTGCAAATGCACAGTCACCCTTCCGAGGTGCCTGGGTGTTCCTGGCTGGAAGCCCAGTCCAGAGCCTGTCAGATCCTGCTCCCCAGCCCAGGGACTGAAGTGCCCAGACTCTCCTCTCCATCCTGCTCATCCTGTCCCTGAATACCTCCCCAAACCATGGAGCACTCACCATTGGTCCCTGCAGAGGCAGCTGTGACCCCCCCACACCCTCTGTTTGAACCCAGGAACATCTGCCTTGAGCACCAGGCTCAGTCTCTGGCGTGGAAACCATGAAGGCAAATCTTTTGATGAAGAACCAAAGAGAATGACTTAATCCCAGTCTGGGCTTTTTTTTCTTTCTTTTTTTTTTTCTTTCTTTTTTTTTTTCCCCTAAAGCCAAGTCAGAATGACATTGCTCTTCCAGCTTCTGTTTGCGCCACCCCTGCTGTTGCTAACCAGTGTCATGAGTTAGCATCTGGAAAGAGGAACATGTGAAAATCAAAACAAGGATATTGAACAAGAGAGATTGTCCAGTTCCCCCTTGAATTCTTCCATTACCTATCCAAATATGGTGGAGATGAAGAAAGGGAGGGCTAGGAATTAGTGAATGATTCATTAGAGTAACATAATTCGTTTGGGAGCCCCAGCTGCAGAATTAATCTCCTTCAGTTCTGCTGATAAAACTACCCTGGGACTGACAGGGTTTCAGACTTTGTTCCAAACTGATGACACAATCTTAGAAACTATATTTTAAAATACAAATTCTCCTTATTTCTCCTGGTGTATTCATGTAACAAAGGGGCCCATTTTCAATCTGAGAACTCCAAATTTTTTCTAAGAGAAGCAAATGCAAACTTTGCAGGGAAACTATTAGACCCGGCAGTAGCCTCTTGCATGGGGCAGGCTGTGGAGAGCAAGGCTGTCCTGCTGAGACGTGGGGTAGCTGGCCTGTTGTTCTCCCTCATAAAATGATTTTTGGATTCCTTCTTAAAACATCTGTTTGTTTCTGGCTGTCTAGAAAAGCCCTGCATGAAAACTGACAAAGCTTGGAAAAATTATCTTGCTGTATGTGGCTGCTGGTTTTCACATATATCAGAGAGATGTCATGTGCCGCTCTTTTGACAATCAGGCTAAATGATAATTCTTTGCAAAACTGTACCTGGTATCTGCACAGCAAAGCAGCAGTTAAATTTCCAGGAGTTTCATCCCTCTCAGGCATTTTCCACCCTGAATGGAAGCTGGATTTCCCATCTGTTACACTTCTGAGGTCCTGTCTGTGGGGAGCTGTTTGGTTTCTTTTCTTGAGTGGGGAAAAGGAAACCCTTGATTTGAAAGCAGAAGGGGTGAAAATTGTACCTTATTGGAGAAAAAGCTCAAACAGCACTCAGGGTAGACAGAAACTGTGATTAAATACAAGTGTGTGGGTATCACAGGGAGGTGGAGGGATCTGAAGTCCAAAAGAGTGAAAATGTGTCTTGCCTGGGCAAAGAGATGGGATGGCAGCTGGGGAAGGAAAGAGATGGGTGACAGGCTGGGGGTCTCCAGTGTGGCTGGAGAAAAAGGAACTGGGAGAAGAAAGGAGATATTGGAGATGGGAAAATTTTACTGGCATTATATGTGCTTGGTGGAGCAAAGAAACGGGACAGGGATATTCCTGTGAGACTCTACAAAATCTCTCCATGGCTGCTGGAAGCTCTCACTTAAATGCCCCCTTTCTTTCACACTCAATACTGAAAGCTTTTGCCATGTCTTCTGCCTTGTAGGGAGATAAAGAGCGATAACAACTTCTTGTCTTTTAGTCTGCAGGGGTAAATTGCATTCTCTTCACGAATTTCACAGGGTACAATGTAGAGTATGAATGCAAAAGTCTGGGAACTTTCTTCAAAATTAAATCACATGTCTGTTTATTTTTTATTTTGAATAGCAGCATTGACTGCTTCCTTTCCTCTTCACATGAATGCACAAATAGTTGGTGCGGGGGAATTCTTGCAAACTGGGAACTCTGCTGAGTTGTGTGTCAAATTTTTTGCCTACATATAGAGATATCAATCTATGTTGTTGCTCCCTGCTGTCAACTAGAGATCCCCAGACTGTAGTTGGAGTAACATTACTGATGGGAGAATCATTTTAAATGGTACTTGGAGGCAAGAAGAAGAAAAATACAAATTATAAGATTTGTAAGTGAGTTTTTTTATTACAAATAAGGGAATTGCAAAGAGTGATGGGGGGAAAACACAGCAGCTGTGCTCAATGTGCTTGCTGCACATTAAATTTTGTGCCCCATGGTATCTGAAAATCATTGCTGAAATCACAGGAAATGTTGGTTCAGAACGAGGAAGAGCTGTGTCTCCTGATAAACCTTTCTCAGGAGCTGCACAACCCAAGTCCTTCAGTCTCCTGAACCTTCGTGCTGCTTTCTCAGTCTTGATGAGAATCCACTCTGAAAAGGAGAATTTGCCCAATAAGCTGAACACATTTTAATGGCTTTAGGAAAATCAGACCCATCATTTGAAAAATAACGATGCTGACCTACATGACACTGTGGAGCCCAGGCATAACTGCTCATGGCTTTTGAGGGAGTTGTGTTAGTTTGGGTGAAAAATGAGACAGAAGTGTCACATAAACACTGAGACTGCCTTTATTGCTGGGTTAGTTTCCAACTCTGGAAAGGA
This sequence comes from Brachypodius melanocephalos, assembly GCA_013398615.1. Lineage (NCBI taxonomy): Eukaryota > Metazoa > Chordata > Aves > Passeriformes > Pycnonotidae > Brachypodius > Brachypodius melanocephalos. The sequence goes on from VZSR01001459.1 coordinate 7,133,075, forward strand.
CTTAGCAAGGACTTGCTTTCAAGCAATAGAAAACCAAGCTGAGCATTGCCAGTGAGCCCTAAATGTGAATACAAGGCTATCCCTTATGAAACCTGACTTTACCTCCCAGAGAGTGTTTGGCACTTGCTTCTAGGCCATTGTCCTTTTTGGAGTGACAATTCTACAGAAATATTTCCTAGTAAGAGTCTTAGGAGGGTTATGGCCATGATGTGAATGCTAAATTGAAATTCATGCTCTGCCACTGATTTGATATTTGACAAATGACCCCTCTGTGTTTTGTTTTTCACTCTGCTAAACTGGATAATTGTTCTTGCTCACCTCCCTAAAGCAGTTTGACATTCATAACTGGAAAACAATCAACAGAGCTGTACAGAACTCCAGCTAGAGAGAGTAACTTTACAGAAATCTGAACCCTGCAGCAACACAATAGTCACTTCGTCTTAAATTTTACCTGATATGTATTTTGGGGTTAATTTCATTTTCTTTATAGCAATTTAATTGCAATATTGGCACAATAACATTCATTTTTAAGCATCATTTTTGTTTTGGGGCATGCTTACGAATTAGCATCCTGCTTAGGCACAGTGGAAGTATTGTTCTTTCACCCTGAAAGATGAACTCTAAAATGATATAAACATGGATGACATCTATTATGAATAGAACACTTTGTATGACTCAGCAAAGCAGTGTCAAGGTCCCAGTTAGCCCAGGTGCAGTGAGAAACTGCCTTGATCTGAACACCAGATAAAACTTTGCATTGCGTAGATGTTGCAAGGCAGAAACAAAAGATTCGTGGTCTGACGAGAAGTAAACCAGATTCCTTTCTCCCTGGGAGCTGCACACACAGCTCCTGCTGAAGCTGTGGTATCTCAAGTGAAGCAGCATTGCCTGGGATATGTATTTGCACAAAAGATCTTTGCTCTTTAGAACTAGCGCTATAATTAAAACAGAGCTGAAGGCTCATAAGCTGTACATTTTGAACAGCAGAAGAGAATATCTCATTTTTACACCTGGAAAAATAGAAGCAAAATCATTGCAAAGAGATGAGTCCTGCTGTTTACTGCCTTCATCAAATCATGGAGTGATTCCTCACTTGTGAAAACACAGTTCCTCAGCAACACCCCCTAACCCACAGAGGCTCAGGCTGTAAATGTAGCTTAGCATTGAGTTTATTCTAAGTTGTTTTTAATTGTTTGTTGGTTGCCTTTTTTTCCCCCCTCAAAGCATTGTTAGCAAGCCTACTCCTCTGTCGAGCCATCGCAGCCATCTGCCAATGTGGGCTCAAAAGAACATTCTTCAGGGCATTATCCAATTTGTTGTATCTGATTCATTAAAGTAATTACTCTTGCTATTAAATCATTGCTTGGAGTTTGGCAGCTGCATAATAATCTGAGACTTAAATTTCTGAAGCAAGCCAAAATTCTTGAGTTTGTTTTATCAAATCTCACACTGCCTGAAATGAGCAGGAGTGCTGTCTGCCCAGGTGTGAGCAGTCCCTGGTGCAGCACTGAGCAGCTTTGACAGTTGTGATGGAGGAAAAGGATGTATGGAAAAGACACTTTTCCTGGTTTATCTGGTGTGTTAGAGTTACTGATGTTCCACGAGGGGTGTGATTTTAGCTATGATATGATGGCACCAGAATTATTAGGCATCAGTTATCAACAGCATCCTCAAATGTCCCAGGCCTCAGAGTTGTGCTATGATTTCAGTGAGGTCAAAGCTCTGGGAAAATGCTGTGAATTAAATTCTCCACAGAATTTGTGTACTGAGGGGAGTCCCTATCATCATGAGCACAGGGACAGAGCCCCATTCCTGAAATCCATCTTCCTGCAGCACCAACCAACCAACTGAAGAAAACAACAAAGGCCAAATAGGATCATTTAACAAGTTCTGAATGGGACCCTCCACCTCCAGGTTCCTTTGAACCCACAGAAGGACCAACACCATCACTCAGAGGGGCTGAGCTGGCACAGGACATCTCTGATCCCTGACAGCATCCAAATCCTCCTGTGCCAAGACCTCCCTCTTTGGCTGTCCCTGGGACTGGCCCCTGTAGGGGTACAATGGTGTTTGGCACAGGCTCTTCCCACCTCCATCTTCTGAGATTATCTGCTCTTAGTGTCCCAAACATGCCAGGAGCCAAACTGGAAGGACGAGATGGCATTAAAACATTTTTGCTGGAAATAACTGAAGCCCAGCTGGCTTCAAATGTTCCACTTTACTGAACCTTTCTCTGCCACATTTATGAGCTTTGGACTCTTTATAAAGGCAGATAAAGTTCAAAGGAAGCCACTTAGAGCTGTCAGTTCTTGTGCTGGGAACTCAATTGGAGAAGTGCAAAGTCCTGGGATGCAAACGCTCGTTGCCTTTGTATTGTAAGTAAGTTGCAATAAAAGTCCCACGCTCTGTCACCACTTGATCTCTGCTGTGGGCATTCAAACCCATCACACTGAACTTGTGGCAGGGCTGATTGCTGGATCTGCAGCAGTACAGGAAGGTTGTTTGCAGCTGGATCCCTGCTGCCTGTGCCGGATGTTCCCAAAGCGAGATGAAGAGCTCCTTGTGCTGGTCCCTTCCAGTACCTGAAAGGAGCCTACAAGAAAGACAGAGAGGGGCTTGTTACAAGAGACTGTAGTGACAAGATAAGGGAGAACGACTTAAAACTAAGAGAGAGCGGGTTTAGATTGTGTTTGGGGAAGACATTGATCCCTGTGAGGATGGGGAGGCACTGGCACAGAGAAGCTGCGGCTGCCACATCCCTGGAAGCGTCCAAGGCCAGGCTGGACGGAGCAACCTGGGATAGTGGGAAGTGTCCAAGGGCAGAAGAACGACTGAGGGAGCTGGGGTTGTTCAGCCTGGAGAAAAGGAGACTCAGGGGTGACCTTATCACTCTCTACAACTCCCTGAAAAGTGGCTCTGCTCAGGTGGGGTTGGTCTCTTTCTCCAGGCAGCACTGACAGAATCAGAGGACACAGCCTTAGGCTGTGCTAAGGGAAATACAGGTTGGATATTAGGAAAAAGTTTTTCACGG